>MU161739.1:991-23218 GCA_015888305.1 Antheraea pernyi
GGATAGACCGGGTACACACCGGCTGCCCCCCCTCGTCCGCTGGACCTGTGCAATGAGGAGATGGGCCCCCCGGTCCATCCCCTCAGGTCCGGCTACGGTGGCAGGAGGAGTTGGGCGAAGCGCCTTCTCCTCCTGCCTGTCCTCCTTTGGCGGAGACGGCCACTTTCAGGGTTTGCCTCGCGGGCCCTCTCCGCCTCCTCCTTCTGCGAGATGACCTCCTCGCAGAAGGAGGCCATCGTTCGCCAAGCCTGTTCGCTGCCGAGCATGGCCGAAACCACGCTCGGCAGCGATAAGTCCGTTCCCACGGCCGCCACCAGGATGCGGCGCTGCTCCCCCCACGCAGCACACTCAGACAGCGTGTGCTGTATTAAATCGTGACCTAATTTTAGCTACTGTCAACTGGTGCAACCCATTTTGTGTCTATCAATAACTTTAACCGATTTTTTTACATTAACATTGACTGGTGCAACTCAGCCTAAGAGTACAGTAAAGATATGACTTACTTTATCCGAAGGATTTTTTGAACCCTTTTTTTTTGTATTTGATGAGTAAAGAATCGACCAACAAATATTTTCATCATCTTTGCAAGGTGTTAATGAATAATCTCAAGATATTCAATTATGTTTTTTAAACTGTCTACGCTACTGACCTGGCAATGTCTTAACAGCTTCACCGGACTGCTAAAGCGAGCGCTTAAGGCACTCAGCCGATATTATTTTGACAACTAACTCAAGGGGGCCTTGAGGGGCTCAAGGGGCTCGTGGTTAATGTGTCTTTCTTACTTGTGTTTAAAATTCTTATAAGACGTATCAATGAGAAGGAAACGGGATTCTTATCAGATTACGGCCCCCTCTCTGTCCCGACATCTCTTGTCCGTTCGAAATGTATTTATTCGAAAAAAAAAATGGAATGAAAAACAATGTAATATAGTAGTTATTTTTTGAAAATAAAAAGAAAAAAAGTAAGATAAAATTCTACCCGTACATACATACAGAAATAATCATTTTATATTTATTGTTTTCAATTATTGTATGTTACTACGTATTTATAAAATAAATTCATCTGCCACGTCTGTCTGTACGTCTGTCTGTTCGCGATAAACTCAAAAACTACTGAACGGATTTTCATGCAGCTTTCACCAGTAGAGTGATTCATGAGGAAGGTTTAGGTATATAATTTGTCAATGTTTTTTTTATTATCAGCGCGGGACAACGATCGCCGGGCCCGCTAGTTAGTAATAATTCTAGTTGAGTTCCTAAGTTCTTTGTCTCTTTTAAATTTTATTTCAGTGTTTTTTCCGTATAATTACAAAAAAGTTAAATACGTAGGGGGAGGTGAGGCGTTCTCACTGACCGAACGAAATGCAACAGTGCAAGCACTGTTACTTCACGTCAGTGTTCTGTGAGTAGGTGGTACTAACTAGTGTTCCGATTATTTCAGTATTAGATAGCTCATTTATCGAGGAAGGCTATAGGCTATATATTGTCACGCTAAGACCAATAGGAGCGGAGCACCAATGAAGAATGTTTCAAAAACGGTTTTCCTTTTGAGAGCTTCCGCTGCGAGTTAGTAAATGTACCTAACTATTCCACGGGGACGAAGTCACGGGTAGACGCTAGTCGCAATATAAAACTAAAACGCAATATACAATATCAATATAAAATATAATCACTACTCTAAATCGGACTTTATACCGGAACAGTTAAAGAATTTTTATAATCTGCTTACAATGCGTTCCTATTGCACAACTACGCACAGTTCAAAATTCAAATGTGTAGATCATTTTCGAACGCGCCATCTTATTTCGAATTTCGCACATGAGCAATAAAAATTGTATCATACCTAGCACCGAAAAAATAATAACGTTAGCATATTAAGTTGTATATCACATGACCCGTCATACATATATATAAAATTCCGATGCGCATGTGTGTTTTTTTTATTCTTGTCCACGTAAGCAACTGCGACTGATTTTCATGTTTTTTTATACGTATCGGTTCGAATGGTTCTTAGCTGAGTAAGACAGCTTTTATCAAAATTTAGATTATATGATTTTTCCGACCAACGTCTTTTTGTATAACTTTTTTAGATTACACATAAAAAAACCAGTAGTACCAAAGTTTCTGCCTCCTAATACCTTCGTAAATTCATAAAATACAAAGGCAATATTATGTATCTATTCAAATTTATTTATAAATACTCGGAAGTGCAGCTAACCTTATTCTACACATGGTATTTACAGACACAAAACAGTTTGCAAGCGATGACTGCTCAGTTAATAACGTGTTCGGACACAGCGTGGATGGATGTAAGTTCAAATCCTTGCAACTGACGGCATTCGACGTGTTGTATACAATAAAAACATTCAGAGAAAGAGAGAGCGGCATAACGATTTTTCCTTACGTGACGATTTTTACCCATCAACTTTCACTGAAAGATATGTTACGGAAATTCGTTCCAATAAAATTAACAAGAGTGACATAAAATCGGTAAAAGGATTATAGAGGCTACTTAGGTATTTATGACAAAATTACACCAAATATAATTTACAACTCATTATTAACTCACATAAATTAATGGATATTTATGTTACTACTGTTACATGTAATATTAAATATTTTGATACGAGCAGTACAATTTTATAATACGACTAGTTTTTGCCCGCGATTTCGTCCGCGTGCAATAGTTACATTGGCCTAACGCCAACACGCAGCGGAAAAAGGGAAAAGGAAAAAAATCCCGATTTTGAAACATTCTTCGTTGGTGCTCCACTCCATTGATGCTTTTACATGGTCGTGGAGCCACGCTGAAACTATTACTGGTTTCAGCATGAATGGGTCGGCTCGTCCGGGGTAGTACCACCCTCTCATAGAAAACGGATGTGAAGTAACAGTGCTTGCATTGTTGCGTTTCGTTCGGTCAGTGATAGCGCCGGAGGCCCACCTCCCCTCCCTCTTCTCTCCCTCTCCCTCCCCTAACCCTTCCGCCAAACGGTGGTGGCCTCTGGTGTTTTTAGTGTCCATGGACGGTGGTGATCACTTAACATCAGGTGATCCACCTGTTCGTTTGCATCTATAATATAAAAAAAAACTCCGGTTGGCCTTAGCGTGATGATATGTAGCTCATAGCCTCCCTCGATAAACGAGCTATCTAACACTGAGATAATTTTCAAATCGGGCCAATAGTTCCTGAGATTGGCACGTTCAACCAAACAAACGAACAGCCCCTCCAGCTTTATAATATTAGTATAGATTACATTCTCATTTGAAACGAGTAGCAGAAGTATATCTAACTTTTTACCTCTTTGTAAGATAACAAGACAGAAATTCTAGCGTACAAATAGTATATCTGGATCAGCAATCCTTCTTCCGACGTCGAGTTTTTAAGCAACGTCACACAAGTCGCTATAATGGTGTCACCTGTTGAATTTCAGTGGGTGTATCTATCGTGTTAGCTCTCCCTAACTCCATTGTGACGCGCTCTCCCCCTGATACCAATGTATTGATTTACATCAGCTAACTCCAACGACATGATAAATATGGACCACTCGTGTTACACGGCAGCTATGTCTAATACTTTCGCAAATATAGAGAAAGATCTGTGATTTCTATTTATATTTAAAAACTTCGCATTCACATTTATTGACACCTATATTTATTCATTCGTGCCCGCGACTCCGTCCGCGTGAAACCTAATATAAAAAAAACAGGACTAATAAAATCATTTGAATGTATTAAGTGTCCATTTACCTATCTACTTTTCTCTCGTACTTACGTCGCGTCGTCATTAAAATTACAATAACTATTGATAGAGTTAACCAATTTTAATTAAACCAAGACTAAATGCTACTCGAGGATATGCCTTATGATTTTCTCGGTGAGATTTTATCGTGAACGCAGTACTTTAACAGTGATGCATGTTGAAAGAAACAGAAAGACAGACAGATAGGCAGACAAACTTTTCTAAAAATAATTGAAATATATTTTATTACTTATTCCAATTTTTTTTCACAAAAATCTAAAAGTACAGACACGTTAGATTTACATTATTATTATATGTATATAATATAGATATAGATCTATATATTACATATTAGCGGACCCGGCAGACGTTATCCCGTCCAAATAAGAAAAAACCTGGACAAATTATATACCTAAATCTTCCTCATGAATCACTCTATCTACTGGTGAAACGTGCAAGAAATTCCCTTCTGTAGTTTTTGAGTTTATCGCGAACAGACAAACAGACAGACGTGGCAGAGGATTTTGTTTTATACTATGTAATGATTTGTCTATTGTTTCGATTCTAAATGATTTTAATACGACGTCTACCGAGCAGACACCGACGACTGTTTTAGACTACAATTAGTCAATCTATTTTATTGAAAACCTAAAAGATTTTTAATATCGATATAGTCACTATAAATGTTGTTAGGTTAGCTAATTACGTAATAACTTAAGACAGAAGGTCCATTAAGTATGGGCTTAATGAAGTATCCAACTTGGACGGATGGATCTCGCAACTTTTTACGGTACAAGAACCGAGTTGCGAGACTTGGTTTTTTTTTAACAAGTTTTGATTTTAATAGCATTTCCTTTTCCATACCCCAGACATCATGTATGCGAAATTTCATACTGATTAGTCGAATAACTAAGACGTGAAACCGTTACAAACAAACAGATTCACATACGTATTTAAAATATTAACTAGCGGGCTCGGCACACGATGTCCCGCCCTGATTATAAAAAAAACCCTTGACAAATTATATACCAAAACGTTCCTCATGAATCACTGCACCTACACGTGAAAACCGCATAAAAATCCGTTCAGTCGCTTTAAGTTTATCGCGAACAGACAGACAGACAGACGCGGTATGGGACTTTGTTTTATACTATGTGTTGATAATGGTATAGTTATTATAATAAAAAAAACACTTGCGAAGGCGCGGACACACCTAGTATTCAGTATAACTGGATTTCTTTAAAAATAAACACTACACATAGTCGATTAAGCCGCACGGTGCAATTTTTTTGTTAGGTATATAGGTCAAACTTATAAAGCTGCAGTCTCACTATTTATAACTAACCTACTACAGGCATTTCTCTAGTGTTAAAGGGATAATAAAAAGTGCGGCCTCGGCTCGACTGCAAATAGATATTGTACAACGAAACGCTTAGGGTTGCATCGCTTATTTAAAAGTGCATAGCAAAGGCGTAGGCGCCAAAGGGGAGACTCAGTTAAGGCACGTACCCGACCACCCACGTTTACGGTACAATTGTTTGTTGCAAAATTCGCTGTTATGTCTGCGTATTGTATTTATATACAGATTCTTCTTACACGCTCAAAATATTAAAATTCCTAACTGTTATTTTTATTAAAATATATAGATTTACTAGCAACCCGACTCGGATTCGCGTTGGGGTAATGTTATAATAGCGGCACGCCATGAAGGTCGTTTTGACGTTTGCCCGCTCATGAAGTTTCGTATAAATTAAGAGGTACGTTTCAAGCAACAAATTGCTGTTCTGTGTTATCAATATTGATAATATTTAAAATTTGTAATAAATAAATACCTTGCGCAAGTAACCCCTTCTTTATTTTTATACTATAAGCAGAACATACAGATGGTTTCTGTGAGATGTTTTAAAACATCGATGTATCATTTGCATCCCTAGTGGTAGTGTATAAACGCCGCGAAACATTTTTGTCCGACTTGATCACAAGACATTCACTATTCTCTATATTTTATATTATGTGCACGTATTTATATATATGAGGCCTTCCGGAATACATTCCTTTAAATGATATCAAATATCGTATCAAAATCTGTTGCGTAGTTTAGCAAAACTAACGCTATATATATGCGACTGTATGTGACGTTATTTTAAACAGTTTGTTGATTTTGCAAAATGATTATTTAATCAAAAGTCAGACAATTTGTGAGGAAATAAGATGCTTTTTTTCGTATGTTGATGAAATTAGGGATGTGAGCTGTTGTACGAATGTTCGCAAATAGTTCTAAATCAATACAACTATTTAACAAAAATTTATTTTGGGGTGTAAGGTGTGTCGCATAACATCTTAAGCTTGAGTCACCCAAGTCAACCTCACCTGCACGTGGTGCACCCTGCTGAGTAACGAACGAGGCAATGGCAACAGCGGGGTGGTAGGGTTTTAAAGCCCGACTGGGTCGCGACCACCATGCATGTAGCGAAAAAGCCCGTAATAGTGATTCGTTCTGCGCGTCGCGTTTCGGGATCAGCTCATGTATATCCAGCTTTTCGCACGCCGGCAACACAGCAGCGACCGGCGATGGACAGTGTGTCTCTCGGTAGTCGCCATTGTTTTTGGATTGTACTGTGCTCACCATCAGGCAGTCACTTTGCTGTGTTACAACAAAAAAAAAATGTGGGGCGCGAGTAATGCATATTGCAGAAAGATTTAAGCATTGCATACGAAGTCGCTGTCAACAGGTATTCCTCTAAAAATAACTGTTAATCACTAAAGAAAGTGAATGTTCTGATTTAATTGGCTAAACAACTTACAGATCAAATTAATTAGCATAATAAACAAGCTGCAATGCGTTGACACGAAGTTTTAATATAATAAAACTTCGAGGGAGAAATTAATTTCAGTGACGTCCACCCACCCTCTCGTATTACGTTCACAATAAAGTCCGTAATCTAGTCGGATCGGGAACAATAAGTTGCCATTGAAAATAACACGGTGAAGTGTTATGGTAATAACAAAATGCATGTTATTATTATATTATATTATACGTGGTAGCGTTTTAAAAACAGGGGTTATTATACCATTTTATCGCTCCCTAAAGCGAAATCTAGTGAATCAGCGTGTTTAAAAAAAAAATGTACAGTGTGCATTTAAACGATTAACTTCGAGAGACATCAACATATTTTTAATCTAGCTTATTTTAGTGAATAACTTACAAAATATTATTACAATTCTTTGTCTATGACCCTTGGGATGAAGAAATATAGAAAATAAATTGTTGACGTTCATATCAATGAATGGGAAACGTATCGTCATTTAGGCACCGTTAAGCGGCATCGGCTTTGTTTTTCTTAAGTGTTCCAGACTATAATCTAACGATTTGAATGATACTCAAGTTAATATAGCCAACGAATTCCCGGTTTCTGAGGTACTTTAATTGTAGTTTATCTGTACAATAGCGTTATCGGTTTGATAACTTCTCAAATTGCGTTTCTGAACACACAATGATACAATACATGTCAGTAAAATTCAACGGGCCATTTGACAGTTTATTGAGATAAATTTTGTTGAGTCAATAACTATTGATAGTCTAACCGAGTATCTCAGAAACCGGCTATAAATAACGGACACTATTAAACATAAATCACATACTTTTCTTCCTTTTGTAACCAAAATTCTTTATTTTAATGATTATTATTGTCATTGTTTATTGTGTAAATGTTTCGTATTTTACTAGCTATGCATTGAAGTCTATGTATCTATATAATTACAACAAAAAAAAAAGGAAAAACAAAGTGGGGCGCGAGTAATGCAATATATCGCAGAAAGATTTAAACATCGCATACGAAGTCACTGGCAACAGGTATTTCTCTAAAAATAAATGTTAATCACTAAAGAAAATTAATGTTCTGATTTAATTGGCTAAACAACTTACAGATCAAATTAATTAGCATAATAAACAAGCTGCAATGCGTTTACACAAAGTTTTAATATAATAAAACTTCGAGGGAGAAATTAATTTCAGTGACGTCCACCCACCCTCTCGTATTACGTTCACAATAAAGTCCGTAATCTAGTCGGATCGGGAACAATAAGTTGCCATTGAAAATAACACGGTGAAGTGTTATGGTAATAACAAAATGCATGTTATTATTATATTATATTATACGTGGTAGCGTTTTAAAAACAGGGGTTATTATACCATTTTATCGCTCCCTAAAGCGAAATCTAGTGAATCAGCGTGTTTAAAAAAAAAATGTACAGTGTGCATTTAAACGATTAACTTCGAGAGACATCAACATATTTTTAATCTAGCTTATTTTAGTGAATAACTTACAAAATATTATTACAATTCTTTGTCTATGACCCTTGGGATGAAGAAATATATAAAATAAATTGTTGACGTTCATATCAATGAATGGGAAACGTATCGTCATTTAGGCACCGTTAAGCGGCATCGGCTTTGTTTTTCTTAAGTGTTCCAGACTATAATCTAACGATTTGAATGATACTCAAGTTAATATAGCCAACGAATTCCCGGTTTCTGAGGTACTTTAATTGTAGTTTATCTGTACAATAGCGTTATCGGTTTGATAACTTCTCAAATTGCGTTTCTGAACACACAATGATACAATACATGTCAGTAAAATTCAACGGGCCATTTGACAGTTTATTGAGATAAATTTTGTTGAGTCAATAACTATTGATAGTCTAACCGAGTATCTCAGAAACCGGCTATAAATAACGGACACTATTAAACATAGATCACATACTTTTCTTCCTTTTGTAACCAAAATTCTTTATTTTAATGATTATTATTGTCATTGTTTATTGTGTAAATGTTTCGTATTTTACCAGCTATGCATTGAAGTCTATGTATCTATATAATAAAAGGGTAACGGAAGAAATCTGTACATACAAGAAAAAATACTCTCTGCTGGGGCTTAGAATCCAAGATAGAACACATTCCCATGATTTTTAAAATTTTTGTCCGTCTTCGTTTGTATGGAAAAACGCAAAAACTGCTAGACGGATTTTGACGAAATCTGGTATAGTAATACCGCACTGGTATAACATATAGACGTTTTACATATATAGCACATTCGTATATATATATATATATATTCATAAGAAAACACAAAAGAGAAGACATTTACGCAATAAATAATGAGCGAATTTTGAAGAAATCAAAAACTGATCTGAAAAATTTACACAATACAATCCTATGTTTTTATTAATTACTGTTTTTATAATTGAAAAATTACGCGGACGTAGTCGCGGGCACAGCTAGTTACATTATATTGTAGGTAGTTGATCTAAGCGGGGTGGTAGGGTTTTACAGCCTGACTGGGTCGCAACCACCACGTATATGGCGAAAAAAAACCCTCATGGTGATTCGCTTCTGCGGGTCACGTTTCGGAATCAGCTTATGAATATCTAGCTTTTCACAGGCGGTGGCGGCGATGGATAGTGTATCAATCGGTGGTCGCCATTTTTTTTGGACTGTACTGTGCTTACCATCAGGCATAGTGCAGTCTTTTTGCCGAGGAAAAAAAAAGCGAGAATCGTACAATCCAGACCTCCCGTCCTGGATCACGTCAAAGTCGTAAACGGCGTTCAGTGTGGACGTGTCTGCGCGCAACCTTAACCGACTTTTCCTCGTCGACGGCATTTTTAGAAATTAACCACTCATTAATTAACTGATATTAAGACAAGTGTTCAAGTCCATTCTCTTCCTTCTTCCTTCCTTCTCTTCCAATTTGTTTTATTTCGATACAGTTAAACAATAAAACAGATGCTTTAAGTAAGCATGGCACGTCACTTTTGTCTGTCCACGCAAACTTATTTCGCTTCCATTAGCCCAGTTAATGACGTCATAAGACCGTATCATTTTACGTGTTATTGGCAGTATGACCACTCTCACGTATAACTTCTTCTCACTCACACGTTTTACGAGTCCAAACTTTTAAAGCATTACGTCGAGACCAGCCTCTTCCAAGTCAGCTATTGCACGCACCTATCCATTCAGGTATTATAACTCCACGTGTGTGTCAAGTTCACGTACAACATATACAGTCACTTTTGTCTGTCCACGCAAACTTATTTCGCTTCCATTAGACCAGTTAATGACGTCATAAGACCGTATCATTTTACGTGTTATTGACAGTCGGACCACTCTCACGTATAACGTCTTCTCACTCACTTCTCACTTTTAAAGCATTACGTCGAGACCAGCCTCTTCCAAGTCAGCTATTGCACGCACCTATCCATTCAGGTATTATAACTCCACGTGTGTGTCAAGTTCACGTACAACATATACACATACAATATCTATTATGCCACATATCAGCCTGTAAGAGGACCAGTACAGGGTCATATTCCTCTTCCAAAAGAAAGGTATATGCATTTTTTTAGGTGGTAGAACCACGCTGAAGCTATTACTGGTTTCAGCATGAATGGGTCGGCTCGCCCGGGATAGTACCACCTTCTCATAGAAAACCAACGTGAAGTAGCAGTGCTTCCATTGTTGCGTTTCATTCGGTCAGTGAGAGCGCCGGAGGCCCACCCCCTTCCCTTTCCCCTTCGTCCTATACCCAAAGGGGGTAAGCCCCCTTCCCCCAAACAGGTTGGTAACGCACTTGCGACTCCCCTGGTGTTGCAAGTGTCTATGGACGGCGGTGATCACTTAACATCAGGAGACCTGGTGACCTCGGTCTATGTCGAGGTTCGAACCTGCAAACACCGAATTGACATTCTACCGATAGGACCACTCCAACAGCACAACTCCATCATCTCTATTATGTACATCTTCTAAACATATAATAAGAATGTACCTAAAGCTAACATTTCTGTACTTTTTGGACTTTAGTAAAAAAAAATTGTTACATAGTCTAGGAATAAGTAATCAAATACATTTCAATCATTTTTAAAAATGTCTGTCTGTTTGTATGAACACGCATCACTAATAAAGTACTGCGTTCACAATAAAATCAAACAGAAATAATTTATAAAGCATATCCTCGAGAGTAACTTAGTCTTTGTTTCATTAAAATCAGTCCAGTCTATCAAAAGTTATTGTAATTTTAATGAGGACGCGTTGTAAGTGCGAGAGAAAAGGAGATAAGTAAATGTTACATTGAGAATACTTTATTAATCAAAATCAAAAACACTTTATTCAATTTGGGCCCTAAGAAGGCACTTATGAACGTCAAAACTACCACCGGTTCGGAAAACAACCCGGTCGTCGAGAAGAACCGGCAAGAAACTCGATCTGGTTTTTTTTTTATTGTAGCTCAGCAAAGTAACTGTACTGTGCCTGATGGTAAGCACAGTACAATCCAAAAACAATAGCGACCACCGAGAGACATACTATCCATCGCCGGTCGCCGCTGTCATGCCGGCCTGCGTAAGTATCTCTTCACGTTGCGCTTTGATCCCTTCCTCTCCTTTTCATAACCGCACCACGCGCGCTGGTCTTCGGAGCCACAGTTTTACGGTAAATCCTATTTGGGCACGAACTAAAAAGTTCGCAACATCTTATCTTCGCCGTACCGTGAAGCTGTGGAACAATCTCCCGGCCAGTGTGTTTCCTCGGTGCGGTTATGAAAAGGAGAGGAAGGGATCAAGTTGAATAACTCTTCAGAACACTCGCCATGATACAGACGGTAGATCACGCTCAATGAGGCAATGTCTCTGCGCAACTGAAGCGGCTCTATGAACTCTGTAATGTCTGCATCATTAACAATGCGGACAGTCCGTCTCTGCAACCTGTCCAGGGTATCCAAGAGGTACTTTGCCGAACCGTCCCAGAGATGCGAGCAGTATTCCACGCAAGGCCGAACTTGTGCCTTATAAACGAGATATAGCTGTTCAGGCGTGAAAAACCGTCGCACCCTGTTCAGGATTCCGAGTCTCCGAGATGCAGTGGAGATCACGCTCTGTATATAATCCCTGGGGATTTAGGTCGCTGCGAATATCTATGCCTAAGATATTGAGACTGTCTCGCACTACGAGCGAGACGTTCTGAAGAGCTGGAAGGGGGGTAAATGGGGATCTCTTGCAGGTAAACGCGCATACCTGTGTTTTGTTGGCATTACACTCAACCAGATTACTTGCTCCCCATGTTGATATGCGAAGCAAAGACTGGACTATCTTTTTAACAAATATATATAATATTTAGAATAATAATGTATTCTATATAATAGTAAACGTCACAAACGTTTTTAAATAGATGCACAAAGATGAGTCAATCGTTCACATATTGATCCACTCTATAATAGCCTGTTGACACCAAAACCCGCTTGACATGGCGCTTAAATTCGCAATCCGGCAAATCGGTAATCACTGGTGTTTACATAAAATTCCTCGCGGACGAAGTCGCGGGCACTGCTAGTCTTAAATATTTGTAAACATTTAAAGCTGCGCTTCAAAGCGTATTAATTTGTATCCCATTACAGACAACTGCTAATTGCCTAATTGCTAATTATACTTCCTATGCATTCGTGTATATACCATTACCATGATATACCTACAGTTCGTGGCAAACTTTTTGACCGCTCTGAATCTAGCTGCGGAGAACCCAAATTTAAGTATAAATATGTATAATATTATATGTATAATAACATCGATACAAATTAAATGCCAATTTTAGATCCGTTTAATAATATTTAAACTCTATATTGTATTACAATCTTGACAGTATTTCACTCAAACCCGAATTTACTTCAGGGCGGCCAAAATGATTGACAATGGCTGTAAAGTTTATTTGATTGCTTATTTGGGAATCCCATGGTTGTGCATAAGATCATTCTCTAATTCTATTGACTTACATACACACTATTCTGTAAAGTGTACTTAATCTTAGCTAAACTTCGCTGAAAAAGTATTCTATGTTGTAGGGATAAATGGTGAATGGATGCAATGGGTGGACAAAAAATAAGGACAATTTTGTTTCAAAACCATGTACTTAATCGAAAACGTCCTACAATAATGTACTTATATATTGTATACAATATTAATAGCACAGTAACACATTTTAGGAAAAAAATGACACCCCTTTTTGGAAGACCCAAGACCCCAAACGCGTCGGGTATAATCCTCACCTCCCTGAAAATACAAAGCGAAAAATTTAGACCCATGAATCACAAGTATTACTTTCAAGTCGTAAGCTACATTCGACGATAATTTAACGCTATTGGCCTGACCTGTGATGCAGCTTAATCATCTATGCAGTTTAATTACATTTTTTACGCGAGCACTTAAAGCACTCAGCCCTGTGACAACAAGCTCCTGAGCACTAAGTTGCCGAAGCTCGGCTTGCGTTGTTGCCTTGAATGCGACATCGCGAGTCGAAATAAACTAACCAACCAAGCCAGTTAAATTAATCACACGTGTGTATGTTAGTGAGACACTTATGTGTACCTAGAGACGTGTGCCTTACGAATAACATCGCTAGTCGAAATAAACTAACCAAGCCAGTTAAATTAATCACACGTGTGTATGTTAGTGAGATACTTATGTGTACCTAGAGATGTGTGCCTTACGAATACATATATATCATTATCATTAACATAGTATAAAACAAAGTCCCCTACCGTGTCTGTCTGTCTGTTCGCGATAAACTCAAAAACTACTAAACGGATTTTCAAGCGGTTTTCACCAGTAGATAAAGTGTTTCACGAGGAAAGTTCTGGTATATAATTTGTCGAGGATTTTTTTATAATCAGGGCGGGACAACGTCTGCCGGGCCCGCTAGTATATATATATTTAACAATAATAACATGCATAACTTTCATAAGCCGAAAAGGTGATAAAACGGTAAACTCATCGAAAACTATCTATTCACAATTTAAGTATAATATATCAGTCGTTACATTTAAAAATAAGCTAAATCCAATTTTAGCAGTTCCTCAAATTTTACATTATTTTTTAAGATCGTCAAAAAAATTAAATCCTTAGGAACGGCAAAATTCGAAATTCATTCTCGGTGTATATAAACTGGAAATTTAAAAAAAAACACGTTCAATGAAACATTATAGTAGTTGAATTTAGCTCTTTTTGAAATGTAACTACTCATTTGATTAGGTGAAACTATGTTAATCTTTAATAATATGTCATGATTGCATCTAAATGTTTTCCTTCGTCAAAAATTCATGAGGCGTATTGTGGGATTCAGACCTATGTCTATAAGGAAGGCACTCGATTGCGATAACCTATGAATGGCCTGATAACCCCTATTAAACCGAAAATACAAATCGACTAGGTCTGTGTATTTCTACATAAGGAAAATAATAACATTTCTATATTCATACATAACTCATACAATTTTGCTTTTATTAATCTATGAAATGATAATAATTTATGTTAAATAATTTTTTAAACATTTATATAGGGTAATGACGATTTTTTATTCTAATTACTAGAAAAATAAAACCGTTTAATCAACATGTTTCTGTAGAAAGAAAAATAATCACAGCAATACTCTTACTACACAATAATAATTATTATCATGAAGCCACGCTGAAACTATTACTGGTTTCAGTATGAATGGGTCGGCTCGTCCGGGGTAGTACTACCCTCTCATAGAAAACCGACGTCCTCCTCTCCCTTTCCCCGTTGTCTCCCTCCCCATCACCCACTCCCCCCACCCCGAAACACAGGTTGGCAACGCACTTGCGACTACCCTGGTGTTGCAAGTGTCTATGGACTGTGGTGATCACTTAACATGAGGTAGCCCACCTGTTCGTTTGCCTCCTATGATATATATAACAATAATACAATAATAATTATTATCGAATCTTATGTATTAAAAGTATTCGCTCCTTCCGAGTAAATCAGGGCAACAATATAGAAATTATCAAGGCAAAAAATCTTAACCCGTTTGATAAATATAATTAGCAAAGAAAATAGAGTTATGTCATTTTTCTATTTGACCGACGATATGTCTGGATGATATTTACAGCAAAGGGCGCATGTTGAGTAAATTAACACAGTGTTTAACCCTTCGCTTTAAACGAGCACGCTACCCGCCCACGTGTTTAATCCATACAAAGCAAGCATGGAAATTATAGCCATTTTATATCGGCGTGCAATTATTTTTATTAACCACTGCTATTTGACTAGTTATGCATAATGCTTTACTATATTTTGAGAGTACCGTTAGAGTACTAGTTTTTATTTCATACAGGTCCTATAGGTCCTACACATATATATAGAATAGAATTACATAATGAAGAGTCTAGAATTTTTTAAACTCTTTGGTGAAATATAATAAAGTCCGCGAATTATAATTGACAGCAATTTTGGATTTATAAAACATTAATATTGCATAAAAACTAGCAGAAACACAAATTCATAATGACATCTCACTAATTATTTTCAATACCCTATTCTCCTATGTAATATAAAAGTTCTATATCTCATACAAATAGATGCCATACAAATTCATAACTATGTTATGAAAACATATTTTTCATTTCTTATTAAGTACGGCAGTGAGTTGCGAAATGTTCCACGCAAAGGACAAAGTTGAATGCCACGTCGTTTAAAAGAGTTAGGTAAATTAAAATAGGTCGTAAAGTTAGCTGAAAGCTTGACCTTTACAGTGAACAGTAAACAATACAATCGTTTGCTCACCGTGGTAGGGGACGAAAATATCACAGCGCGCTCTACAACTTTTTTTTTTCTTTTCCATATTTATATTTTAAAGTTTATTTTGATAATATTTAATATATCTTACTCGAGCAGTTTATTTGCAATAACAATCTTGTATAAGATATCAATACTCATGTTGTTGGTCATATAAAAAAAAATACAAATCACCTCAATTTTTTACTGTATTGGTGTTATAGTTAATGCAACTTAATAAATACACAAAAAATAATATTTAATTTTTTTAAATACAATATTTTGTATAAATGCGGTAAATAGCTAAATCGTATATTTTTTTCAATTAGCATGGCGGCCATTTTGCAATTCTCCCTTTCGTTTTTCTTTAACTTTCGTGTATTATCATCAGAATTGACCAGAAACTCGTAGGCCGAAAGCAGCTGGTTCTAACTCAGCTTATAAGGTTTTTTTGGCCTAGACAAATGAACAAACATTGCAAGTCGAATAAAAGCTTGAAATAAAAAACGGGCACGATTGCAAAATATAAAACACAAAGGCTTTTTGACATAAAAGTCATGCCGCCACTATTGAGAGCGCGGCACATTAAAAATAGGTCGGGTACCTACACTTCACCGAGAGCTCCGATCACGCTTTTAGATAAAAGCGTGCACAATTTTCACGTATCACACACACCCTTTGTACTTTGTGCACCGTGTGTCAAAGCGAGGGATAGGACCTAGGTTATTCAATTTCGATATATGCCACCGTTGAGAGCGGCGCTTCCCGCGACAATAAAGTTCAAATTTTCGATGCGCACCAGTCCCCACTTTGTACGATACAATACTATCAAAGGGTGCCTCTGCCACATACCCTGCTACGCTACATTCCACACTAACCAGTTCACGTTGCCCGCATTCACTTTTCATTATGACATGTCAAATTATCTTAGAGATTTAGAAGCGACGATTGGTCGTCGGTAAAGTCGGTACGAATTTTACAATGACTCGGGTTTTCGGTGAACAATTACGTCAATATGTAAGCTGTTTGGTCGCAGGGCATTTTCTAGTACCTATTGGTCCTCTTGCTAAATATCTATACGGGTATTCTGACAACTGCAATTGAGGCCTAGTGCACCTTAAAGCTCAGTGTGTTATAATTTTTGGCCGCATCGTTATGTAATTAACGTCATTTGAGATTTTGGTAATATGCTAAAGTTAATAATATAAACTATGTTATAATAAATTATTTCACTAATGAACTTATGTGTTAAATTATATATATATATAAATTATATTTGCCTAGGATTAATAATTCTAACCTCCTTTGGCCAAAAATAAGGAAATTGACAAACAAGCGTTTCTTTAACGGATATGGTTTTTACCTCATTCATTTTACTAATACTCACCACTCAGTGACGTTAACCTACACTTTTGTACTCTATTGAGTTATTATATTATAATTATAAATTTTATTTCGTAATTTAAAGCGGATGACGCCGCGGTCTATAACTAGTATTATATAATTATAAACATTTCATTCAAAATCTACCTTAGCACCAAATAGAAATCAATGCTTAGTTGACGGAAAAAAAACTAAATAACTGACTAATAGTCACTTGTGTGTAAAATATATATATGCTGAATCGTTTGGTTCGAATTGCGACATCGCGTCGTAATATCTGTATTGCCACATAGTATAATATGCATAGTATAAATGTATAGGTAAGCAGAACATACCCATCGTAATACGTTTAAATTACAATACGATATCAAATATACCGATACCAAATATATCACCACCAAAGCGCATGGCAGTATTTATTAACCTACCTAAAATAATGCAATATTCGGTCTTGTAATAAACAAATTTCCATAGTTCCATAGACTTATTTTATTGTTCCTGTTATCTATTGCGACCAATAGATCTAATAGCTTAGAAAGGAGTAAATTTCATTTGAACTCGTTTCTATACCTAAGTTTATATAATTAAACTTATATTATAAACTAGCTTCTGGCCGCGACTTCGTCTGCATGGAATACTCCGCGTAATAATAATCGGCGTTACTTTAGGCTAACGTTAACACGCAGCTGAAGCTCTCAAAAGGTAAAAAAAAAACGATTTTGAAATATACTTTATTGGTACTCCGCTCCTATTGGCCTTAGCGTGATCACATATAGTCTATAGACTTCCTCGATAAATGAGCTATCTAATACTAAAATATTATTTAAATCGGACCAGATTCAAGTAGTTCCTGAGATTAGCACGTTCAACCGAACAAACAAACTCCCCAGCTTTATAATATTAGTATAGATCACTACGCTTCTCTCATAATAAACTCAAGCGGTCATTAAAATTACAATAACTTTTGATAGAGTGGACCCATTTAAATGAAACAAAGACTAAGTTACTCTCGAGGATATGCTTTATGATTTCATCATCATCATCATCAGCCTGTAAGAGACCCACTGCAGGGCCATAAGCCTCTTCCCGAAGGAGGATATGCGCATAATCACCACGCCAGCCCACGACGTATTGGCGATTTGAAACTCTGAGAAATCCACAGTTCTATATTATTCCCACATACAGTAGTACTACAAGAACATTTCTCAGGTTCAGGTTACCTCACGATGTTTTCCTTCACCGTCAGCCGATAGTGTTACCAATTTAAATTAGTAAAAGTACGCGAATTCTGAAAAATTCGTTGGTATAGTCCGCGTCAAACTTTTTAACCGCTCTGAAGTAGATGCGCAGAACACAAATTTAGGTATCAGAGGGGCGTAGTGAGATAAAAGGGGAGCAAGCTCGCCCGCGCGCGCTCCTCGCACCGTACTTCACCCACATTGACATATGTCGAGGTGTGCCGTGCACCCTTGAGCTAGTTGTCAAATAAAATCGGCTGAGTGCCTTAAGCGCTCGACTTAGTAGTCCGGTGAAGCTGATAAGACCTCGCCAGGTCAATAGCGTAGTCAGTTCGAAAAAAAAGCAATCTGTCTGACAGAGATTTGTAAAAATAATTGGAACGTATTTTATTATTTATTCCTAGACACTTTTAACAATTTTTTTTTTCTTCACAGAAATCGAAAAGTTCCAGACACGTTCGATTTATTATATGTATAGACGCGAACGTGGTTTGTGTTTTTGTTACGCTTTCACGCTCTAACCACTGAACCGATCATAATGAAAATTTGCATACACGTTGTCAGGGGTTTAAAAAAACATGGGATACCTTTAATCTAGAAAAATAAAGAAAATTATGGTGTATTTCCACTTATGGCTATTACCACACGGATGCTCTTATGGCTATTTCCACACGGATGCTAACACTGCGATGCGCATTTTCATGATATACCTATTTATCAAGTGCTAAATATTTTCGACATAGATTCGTAAGCGGCCTCGACTCGGATTTTAAATCACAATAGAATGATGCGGGGCGCCCGGCGGCCTTATGATTCTAAGCACATACGTTGTGGAAAGCAAGACATAATTCAACAGCAAGCAGCTATCCACCGTCCCAAAGAAATTATGATACCGGGCCCCCTTAAGACAAGCAATGCTACTGTTGCTGGTTATATTACTGGCTACTACTGTAGACAATAGCAAGATATATATATGTCGGAGGAAGCTACAAGTCGAGTTGATTGTTTGCACACATAATATTATTTGTCTTCATCTAAATTCTTAATTATATTTTATTAGATTATTAAGGCTTTTAATTTATAGAAAAATGAACAAATCATTTGTGCATACAACAATCAACTCGACTTATAGCTTCCTCCGATATATATATATATATATATATAGTCTGTAGTTTATAGCGAAGGTATTACATTCTTTAAACTTTGGTCACAGGTCAAATCTACATTAATGCAAGCTGTGGAAAAATGCTAAGAACATAATAAAGTGATGATGACTTAGTTGATATAGTGTTCGGACACCGCGTCGATGGACGTAGGTTCGAATCCTTGCAACTGAGTCGTAGTCTTTCGATGAAGGAAAACATAAGTTACCATAGTATGGTGATAAGGTTTTTTCTAAGTCCGCCTGGCTAGCTACCTACCACTGTCAAGTTGGAGATCTTTCAACAACCACCTGTTGGTATGATGCGGTTGCTGCACTTGATTTCCAGTAATCTCTAGGTTTAGTATGTTTACCCTCTTAATTTAACATCTTCATTTAACACCAGCCGAGGTTATGGTCAACGGTAAAACTTAGAAAGTATAAAAAATAAACACTCTTGTCTATAATGTGAAAAGGTACCGGACAGTTTTTCTTATTCGTTCGCAGAATAGTTTCCCTCGAAGCAATAATAGTCTAAAACGTAATTGAGTTTACACCAATTTAAATATCATATATTTTAATTAAAATAATATAATTAAAATAAAATTATATATTTTAAATAATATATAAATATTGTATATTAATATAATATTAAATATTAATTTTAAATATCTTTATATATAAAAACCAATCTTTGTATCTTTGTCCGCTATGCATACCGAAACTGCTGAACAGATTGTGATAATAATTCAGGGGGGTATTCTGGGGACGCTCGAGAGTGTTCCTGTATCAAAGAATCTATAAATAGAAATGTTTTTTTAAATATATTAATGAAATTGTTTGCCTTAAAGAATATATTTCGTATCGGATAATATTCTTAACTATTTCAGTTTGATAAGGGAAAAATAAAACCCTTCCACTTGATTCACGGCTTTTTCAAAATAATTAATCGTAAGTGATTTTACGTACGCCCCAGATAGAAGGCGTCTCTAGGTCCCTATGTAGATCAACTCTCCGGACGTACCACGGGGCACCGGTCACTTTACGTAAAACGCGGTTTTGAAGAACCTGCAACTTATGAAAATTATCTTTCGACATATGCGCAAAAACGGGACTGCTATATGTCATCACGGGACGAATACACGTCTTATACAAAGTGAGCTTCCTCCTATTCCTATGACATCTTACTCCTATGACAAAGCAACAGATGGAGGCGACCCAAGACCATAGCGGCATTGTTTCGCACTCTATCTATATGTGACTCGAAATTTAAATGTTTATCTAATGTAACACCGAGATATTTGACCTCGTCGGCCCAAGGTATATCGGTTCCGTACAGCCTGATGGGCTCGAGGTTATTATTACGTCATAAAGGATCGAACGTACCACGGGGCACCGGTCACTTTACGTAAAACGCGGTTTTGAAGAACCTGCAACTTATGAAAATTATCTTTCGACATATGCGCAAAAACGGGACTGCTATATGTCAATAAAATTTAATACTACTTTTAAAGTGACTCTTCCATTACTGACTTGACACTGGTAGATGTCGTATCTATGAAACTTCAATATTAAAAAGTTAAAGTTTGTGATTTTGGGTGTTTGGGGTACAACTTTGGTACTACTGATCTAATTTAGAAAATTCTTTCGTTATTAGAAAGGTATATTAGATAAATACGATACATCATATATCTGAGCTTAAAATCTCAGACAAAAAAAAAATGTTTTAATGTGAACAAGAAAATAAATGTTACAATTATTAATTACAAATTACTAAAGTTATAAGACACAGGTTATATGTATACTATACAAATTCTTATTAAAACAAAGACCTAAAAGCAAATAAAAATTTCATGGAGATAAAGTTTACTTTTTACAGCATGATAATTGATGAAGTTGGTTAAAAGATAATGGGAAATAAAAACTATAAGCCGGTAAAATTATTACGTTGTTGCGAGAATAGTCAATACGGCGCAGAGGTGAGGGCCAGAGGAGCAGCCCAGGGTATATAGGGAAGGCATTTCTTGCCAATATATGTAGGATAGTTGGGAGTTACAATTGGACCCGATAAGTTTCGCTACAATCGGGTTCTAGGTTTTTTAAGATTTTTCGCGGTTGGAAATAAAATTGGAACCGGTAATAGCCTGTTTGGTGCAGACGAAGTTGCACGGGTCAACTAGTAATATATAAATATTTAAATAAGCAACAGGAAAACATTACAAAAATTTCACAAAAAAATATTTTCATGGTTTGCTAGAAACAGTAAGAAAATTGTGTAGAATTATGGTAAACATTTTACTTAAATTTTTGTTACAAATATAACTTGTACGCGGACTAGTAATAGGGTAATCGTTCAGGGTAGGTTGTCCACACTGTGGTTCTTAAAACACGATCAAATTTAATATTAACAAAAGTTGTCAATATGCTAGAGTTTTACTTCTGGATTAAACGCTTCTTCTCAAGGAAAGGTACGGATATAATCACGACTATTGGCAATTTCAAACACAAAGACATCAAGAGTTCCATACATCATATTTATTACGTAAAATATAGGAAGAAAGTGGACGCTGTAAAGGACTAACATATTTAATTATGTTGACATTAATTATTCAATTCAATTGTGTATGTCATCATCAGCCTGTAAGAGGCCCCACTGTAGAGCTATAGCTCTTCTCGAAGGAAGATATGAGTATAATCACCACGCCAGCTCATGATGTATTGTCGATTTCAAACTCCGAAAAAGCCACAGTTGTATATTTTTCCCACATACTATAGTACAACAAGATAATTTCTCAGGTTCAGATTTCCTCTCGATGTTTTACTTAGCCGCTACTTTTACCAATTTTAATTGGTAAATGTACCTATGGGGTTCCCGAAATGATCGGAGTATAAAGATAAATTTAAAGAAATACGTAACACAAATGAGTCGTATATATAATCCTAGGCTATATCTACGCTTCAACTCATTTTTAGCAAAGTGGAAAAATTGTTTCTTTTCTAAAGTATAGCAGTGATGATTGATGTATAACTGTATTTAATCAATAGATTAATATAAATAAAATATTATTCAAAATTTGCTGTCTCGCCACATAAAAAACTTATTCTTCC
>MU161739.1:23696-35595 GCA_015888305.1 Antheraea pernyi
CACGACGACTTAAATATTAAACGTGACACTTTAGGGAGGGTTGGAAATCGACCAGTGAATGGGGTGCCGTTCGTCGATGGCATTGATTGAACTTGACACCCTTAAAATTTAGTCGTTACAAACCCGGACACATCGTGTAACTACAAAGTGTGAATAAGTGAACGGGTGAGAGCAGAGTAATGGCGACAAACAAATATGTACAATAATAGGTAAACGAATAATATGAATCATCTAATTTAATAAATGCGTTTATGATAAACAAATACAGGTAGCATTGTATGTAATCTAATTGTTGTCTAAAACCGAAAGTGTACTTTTATAAATGATGCATCGTTCCGACATACCAATTTGAATCAAAGTATTATACTATATTTCGGGCAATGTACTGTTATCCGTGACCGACCAGCGGTCGAATATTTTTTTAAGGTTTAAATGTTATTGAGGTCTTTTATCAAAACAGCATAAATACCTCTAAAATTATTGCATATGATCTTCTTATTTTTAATTTTGTTCTATTAAGTCGGTTCCAAGCGTATACAATTAAGTCATTACGCATTAATTTTCTATATGTTGAATATGTATCTTCAAAACGTAGGTATTAGATATAACATCTTTAGTAAGTATGAACTTAAGTAACGTATTTGTACACGCATTTTATACGCACACTTTATCCTTCTGAAGTTCTTATTCATATAGACTTTAACAATGCGAAATCTCACGCCCCACCGTGCGTGCTATGTATTTAAAAAGGGGTAAAACATGTTTGTATATACTGTTTTAAATATTACGATTATTTCCATGAATAAGAACGTAAAAAAAATTGTACGTTTCGTTTTATTCGTATCATTAAAAAAGGAAAAACGCGATCGTAGAACAAACCCTACTTATTTTCTCTCATGTACTGTGAATTCTTGTGATGTTCTTTATTTCAATGCAATATACGTACTTTGTATCTCCATCGTCAATAACCAATATTATTTATTTACTCAAATAAGAGCTAACTACTCTAATTACATCGAGCGGCCCCTCGGCGCACCGCGCGTTGCTTCGTTAGGGACCCGGATATTAATTCTTGCAATGCGCTTTGAAAGCTACTTTGACAGGGCAACTAGTAAGCAGCTATAATAATATAAGTTCAAAGGTTAGGTTTTGTGCTGTTTATTTAGCCAGAGGTATCGTAACGAAACTGCTAGATGCGCAAATTCATATTATGTCGATGGGTTTAGGTGACAAGAAACTAGACGCCACCGGATACCTCGCATATCGTCTCTATATTAGTATTTCGTTGATAAATTATTTATTATTGCACGTCATTGTAGATTTTCGTTTAGAATACCTAATTCTTCGAGTTGCTAAGTGAAACCTTGGATTACACGATTCAGCTATTTCTACATTATAATTGTTATAAAGTATGTTATAATACAAATTTGCCTCCGATATGAAGTATATATATTTTTTAAGCATAGTAGACTCCAAAAACAATGGTTATCACCAGCAGATTTACAGATGAATGACTGCCGTCGCTATGATACCGGTCTGCGAGGTTTTTTTCCAAACTTGTTGTTTTCGCAAAGAGATCATTTGGAATTGGTAAAATACAAATGGAGAGGGGGATCATTGCAATTTGATATGATTCAGAACTCACTTCTTTGACGTGTTGGATGAACATAATATTAAGTCACCAAGATCTGTTAGTCCTGATATAGATACATGTCAGAGAGTCGTGGTTGTTTCAAAATGGTTTAGGTGCAGGTAACAGAGTCGTGGACATTTCAAAGTCCGTTAAATGTTTTAAGATTAACACTCACATGCTTGACAAAATTATCGAACGATTTTATTGCAGACTCCTTCTCCATCAAGCCCAAAAGATCGAATAGACATGTACGAAAATTATCACAAAGCATTATGTGCCCTAGGCTCTTCGCGCTAAACCTGGGACAACCTTGAAGGAAGTGTTAAAAGTTTTGCACAGATGTGTTATCGCAGGGGCAGGTGTTGTCGTCAATAATCAGGGTATTGCTTTCTTTTTTTATTGTAGCACCGCAAAATGCACTTTGCCTGATGGTAAGCACAGTACAATACGAAAACAATGACGACCACCGAGTGACACCCTGTAACAATTTCTCTCTCTCTCTCTCTATGGTGGTAGAGCCACGTTGAAACTATTACTGGTTTCAGTATGAATGGGTCGGTTCGCCCGGGGTAGTACCACCCTCTCATAGAAAACCGACGTGAAGTAACAGTGCTTGCATTGTTGCGTTTCGTTCGGTCAGTGAGAGCGCCGGAGGCCCACCTCCCTTCCTCTCTCCTTTCTCCTCTCCCTCTCCCTCCCCTAACCCTTCCCCCCAAAGGGTGGCAACGCACTTACGAATCCTCTGGTGTTGTTAGTGTCCATGGATGGTGGTGATCACTTAAAATCAGGTGACCCACCTGTCGTTTGCCACCTATGACATAAAAAAAATAAAAATTTCAACAATAGTGAACCTCACACCCGGCACACAAAAATGAGTGCATAACATAGGATATTGCAGTCATTTTAAATTGTCCTTGTAAAAACAACTTTAAATCATTTGCATTATTTGCAAAATTATAAGTTAATCGCATAACTATAATAACCTATGTGGTTATATTGGGGAGTTTTTGCTGCCGATTGTGAAGGCTTCTTTTATTCGAGACTGTGTTCTGGGGTTTTTATATGTCAATGCTATAAATAAATTTGTAAAACGCAAACTTTTAAATTTTTATTATTGAAAGAGTAGATAATGGGATACTAGAGTATAATTAAAACAAAATGGCTGCCAGCTAGGTAATCAATTTGTAAGAACGATTTTCATTATAGTCATCTTTTTGTTTTTTTTTTAATTCGTTCTACGAAACTGTGTAATCTTACAATTTGAAATTATATATTCTGTAAATATTCTTAAAATTATTGAAGTGGTGTTTATTTACGAAAATATTAATGAAGAATACCTGAAACTGAAATTTAACTTAAAACCATAAAATACCCAGTTACAAAAAAAAACAACATTAATACTGTTATATATAACACAGAAGCAAAAATAGCCGTAGTCCGGTGAAGCTGTTAAGACCTTACCACGTCAATACCGTAATCAATTCGAGAAAAAAAAAACAAAAATAATAGTTATAAGAATGAAATATTTTCGAAAGTAAGTAGGATGATATTGCTTTAACTTAGTTTTCAGCGAGGCTAAACAACAACGAAAAAACGAATCTACCAGGTGAAAGGTCAGACACTCGCAGTATTCTAGGATATAACACTTCATAGTCACATTTAACACATAAAATAATAATATCAAAACAAATACTAATAGGCAACAAAGAGAACCTTAGGTAAAGTTTGTTCTAAGAATTTCAAAAGTATGGATAATAACTTAAAAAAGTTAAATGACCGGTGATAAAATCTGCGAGCGGCGACCACGAGTTAATAACTATCGATAATAAAATGGACGATAAACCCTTTTGTTTGTTCAAACTTCGAAAAATTATCCTTTGTTTATTGGTTGGCTTCACTTTCACTTCACCCGACGGTCATTGACACATATACTTTAACATAGACGGTTAGAGGTTTGAGTATAATTTTTGTATGTTTCTAGATAATTAGATCCAAAATTAAGTACCTTTTTTTAATTGACTTAGAACGAGAATCGAGTACAGAATGTCGTCCATAAATATTATCTTTTTGAATTTTGTTATAGGACGAACACATGTAAATGGGAGAATGCTGAACCAAATTGGTTCTCGATTGTGGTAAGATAAATGTTTTTCGGTTAAACAAACGACTAGGTGGCCGAGAAATACAGAAGGAACAGTCTTTTTATATCTCTGGAGCATCTACATGGAGCATGTCCATGACCTAGCTTGTACAGAATAATATTAACCATTTTTCTACGTATTTGTAGTGGCTCCACTTTGTAACATCTTTATTGTAATCTATGCATATAATTAAATCGAAGAGTCTGTATGTAATATGAAACTATGTGTTTAGCAATGTGTGAAGAGGGGCAAGCGGTGTGATGCGCATGCGGAGGAGCGATAAAAAAATAAGTAACATTAATTAAAAAAAAAAATTGTAAGGTATATTTGCTTACATTTTTTCATGTTTTCTTGAAATGTGTGTGTGTGAAAATGAAATGCAATTGTTAAGACTAGTGGGCGCCCGGTGGTCGAGATTCGACATAGTTCATTGAATTTTTAAAGTTTGAACTTTATTAGGCTCCTTTTGTCAACTTACTTCTATAATCAAAGGTTTTCATCATGGCTTACTCAGATATTTGCCACTTTTTTTTAAATTATATAAACATGAGAAAAAATCTATGTCTAAATGAAATAATAATTATAAATTTGAAACAAAAAATAGGCGGTTACATAATGTGGTAAAACTCTCAAATTTTAAGTAAAAATAACTTTACGAAAATAACTCACTCAACTCATGATACGATTCTTAATTAATTTTACACGACACCATGAGTGGAGGCTTTACTGAGTGATATTGAATTAAATGTAGTCTGTACATTATGAGGAATAGTGATTTGCCCAGTATCATCGTTTGGAAAAGTAATGGATAAGAATCAAATGATGAATCAAAACCAAAGATATTTTTAATACTACTACTAACTTTTGAAAATAATTCATTTTTGTTCAAAATCCATCATCAACTGTATATAATTGCTACATCAGGTTGAACTGCATCATTGTAACCGCGGATATCAAAGTTACGGGTTACTTTCGTGAGCAATATTTTGAATTTAGAAAGTATTTTTTGGCTCCTATTATTGAATCATCATTTAAAGTGAGTTCACTATAAAAATACTAAACATTAAAATATTGACATTGACTTTGGTAAATATTGCTATACTGTTATGACAACATGAAGCAAAATGAAAGCAGTCCTGTCACCTAAAAAAATTAATATAAGTATAAAATTCAATGTTTATTTGTTCCTACCTTATGAGCTGCCATGCCGTTCATCTCGTTATAAGATCTTTGTTAACTTTTTTTTAGTTTTATTATTGGCAACCAATCTTGTGCTAGGTTACTACTGTTATTGTCGAGTAGGTAAATAACATTACAGGTTTCTTGTGATCATTTCGATGTTCTAACAAGATGGTAGCCCTCTTGTTAAAACTTTCCACGGAATTTTTGTTGGCAATCCATGCTTCGCGGTATTATTTCACATCCACTTAAAAAGTATACTATAACCAAAGTATATTACGTATAATACCACCAATATTACAAAATATAAAGCCAAATAACACTAAATCATTACATAGTATAAAATAAAGTCCCCTGCCGCGTCTGTCTGTCTGTCTGTTCGCGATAAACTCAAAAACTACTGAACGGATTTTTCATGCAGTTTTCACCAGTGGATAAAGTGATTCATGGGGAACGTTTGTGAAGGATTTATTTTTAATCTGGACGGGACAAAGTCTGCCGTGCCAGCTAGTTATGAATAAAATACAAAGTCCACTAAATGACATTCGAAGATCGCGCCAACCAAAAACTCCTTTCTTAACTAACTTATTGCATACACTTGCGTGAAGATTATATGCTTAGTACAATTAACTTATAGTATGTGGAGCGCGTGTCTCACCTACAAATGTATTCAATATTTGAAAGAGCATTTCTTTAATTCTAAAACTTTTTACAATTTTACATTTCTTTAATTACAATATGTTTTAAAAGGCGCGTGCGGAGCCGCGAGTATCTACTAGTTAAATATATTTTAATTCAGGCATATCTAGTAACGTTGAATATTGTTCAATTATACTAATTTATATTATTATCTTTGTGCTTGTAACAATAATAAAAATATTGGTTACATTTAACGTTTCTGCTATTAGCGAATAAAACTTAGGCAAGTAGTGAGTGATATTGGCGCGCACGCGATTATCATTCTGTTTGGAATATGTGGTATTTACGTTTATAAATAATTAAATAATTATTTATACGTATTTATCAAAAGTTTAGATAAATCCTGTTTTTTACTTTAGGTATGTCAATGCGACAATTCAGTGCGTAAAGAAACTTTCAAACATGAAATATTCAAGTTCAGCTGCATTATTAACGTGACCATATGTCCTGGTTTGGACGGGACTATCCCGCTTTCGGGTTGTCTGTCCCGTTGTCCCTATGGAGAGTAAAAATGTCCCGTGATTACAAATGGACGAAACGTATGGATTTATATTTACTTATTTACAGCTGCCGGAACACACCAATAGGTGCTTGGCGTCAGATTTTCAACAGGAAGGCGGGAGTTTAGCCATGCGTATCTAGAAAAACCCTACCTACCACCGTGCTATTTCCTTCACCGAAAGCTTCGACACTGTCACGGTTTAGATACCTACGCCGATCGACGAGGTGTCCGAAAACACAATCAACTGAGCCATCATCGTCTTTGTTTGTATGTTATATTATCACGCCGTAACTCCCCAATCGATCATCATAACAATTTTTGCTTATACATTGCCAAGGTTATAGGGTATTTTTCATCGAGAAAAAACTATTGCTCATTAGAGATAGGTCAAATGTATGTTAACACGAGCGAAGTCCTGGACAAAAGCTAGTTTTAATACTTACATTTGTAGCGTTTCTGAACGACAGACATTTTTATACGCTCGCAACCCTAACAGAGGGACGCAACTTATAACTAATAACAAGAAAGCGTCGCTTGGGTTTAGCATTACTAAGTGCGTCATATATTATAAGGAATTTGACTTTTACCATATTATAATGTTTGTACAAACTGTGTAAAAACTAACCAAGTACTAAGTGTGTCAAATAAACTTATATTCTGTGCAATCAACGGGTGTTTACTCGTCACTACATTGGTGTGTCTTTGTATTCGAATAAATAGTAGATAAAATAAGTTTGTTTTATTTACAAATACCGTAAGCGTCCCCCGCCGCTCCGTTTACAATGATAAATGTTTACGATATGCATAATAGTAGTTGGATAGTTAAGAATGTTACAGAAAATAAGCCATATACTACCACGAAAAAATAGTTAGGATAGAAATGGTTTTAGAAACATTGGAAGTCACTTCCACGATGTTATAATAACTAATTAAAAATCCCTAACATATGAATGAATGTCTGAGAAACGAGAGACTCTGTTGGCGTTTACAATATGATGACGTCACGCAGGAATCCAAAATGGCTGCTACTGTTACCCGTGTTTGAAGAAGAGAGAAAATATTAAATCTTGTAAATTAAATATGAAAATTAAGCATATTTCGATTTTTTTAGTGTTATGTAAATGCTTTATTTATGTACATTTGGATTTATATTAATTTATGTTAGTAAAATACATTATTATTGGTAATATAAGGATGTGGTAATATGATGACATGTGGATATTTTTTTTTTATATAGACTGTGTGTCGCTTGACCTAATTAACACCTGATGGAAGGTCAGGACAAGGCCTAGGATGTAATGCGTTCACGCAGAAAAAGCACATGCACATCTCACATCGCATAAATAATTATATTAACCCCTTGGCTGTTTTTTAAGACCTACACCTCAAAATGGCGACTCGGATTTTATTTTAATTCGTTACACAGTAATTTTCATGATTTAGTAAAAAAACGTTCGTACGAATGAAAAATAATTTAAAAATATATTTCCATGAAAATTATGATTTTACAATAAATAGTTTATTATTTTTCAAAGTTTTTTTAACTTAACCCGGCTGCCAACAATCTCTTAACCTGTGCCTCATGAGGTCTACATTCGTATCTATGGAGCTTAAACGGTTTTTGTTTTGGACAGTCCAAGGGTTAAATAGCATCTATTACTGTATTAATGCTGCATCCGTATTTGATAAAAGTAGTGTAACAGTACTTATAGTAGGAAACTATTTTTTTAATCCCCAAAACTATACCCAATAAGAGTCGGACAATAACATAATATAGAATAACAAACAAATTTTTACGTATTTTTACAAGTAACTTGCGCGTAATTTGCGGCCACATTCAGAAGTGTTCATTCAAAAAAATGAACTAATGAAAAAAAAATGCTGCGGTCAGTGGAGCCCCGTCAGGGACTTAGTTCCTTATGCTTTTATTTCGATTCCGAATGTAATTCGATATGGAAATGTGGCTTGTTTGAGTATTTGTACACTTTTCTTATGTAACAAAAATCATTATTCCCCCTACATGTGATTCCTCTTTCTTTGAGTAGGTAATTTATATATAACACTTTTCAATTTATATTTAAGTGTTACTATTTTTCTTTGATCTAGGCACAAAGACGCATGGAGGAAGAGAGATACAGAGCGTAACACTTTTTTCTTACGTGACGATTTCTACCATTCAACCCTCCTACCGCAAGTCACATTAGTCTTAGTTCCACAGAAATTAATAATTTAAAGTTATCAAAGCCTGCTTAGCATAGTTCAGTAAAATAATTGATGCTTGACTAATTAATTCAGATGCTGCGAGTTTCGAGCATGGAGATTAGTGTCAATAGCGTTTTGCATAGCTCTAGCTATTCCTGAATCTATTCTATGTTAATGAGGCAAATAAGCTCTCTATTCAAACACTCATTTATAATAGTTCAAACGTTTATAAACAGAAATAAGTGTACGTTCCGAATATAGCTAATATTTAAGTAAATAATCAATAGTGATTGCAGTAATACATTCCGACCGAGTTGCTGTCATACTGAGAACGCCATGTAAATATCTCTTACTACTTTTTTTATTTTGTTTTATTGTAGCACTGCAAAATGACTGCACTATGCCTGATGGTAAGCACAGTATAATCCAAAAACAATGGCGACCACCGAGTGACATCCATCGCCGGTCACCGCTGTCATGCCGGCCTGCGAAAAGCTGGATATGCACAGGCTGGTCCCGAAACGCGACCCGCAAAAGCGAATCACTATTACGGGCTTTTTCGCCTAATTAAATTAAAAGGTATTATTTAACAGTGCTATAATTTCTTGTGTCCATTTTTATATAAACTTCTATACTATTGGATCATACAGTATATTATTATAAAGAGCTAAAGTTATTTTGTCAGTAGGAGGTAATCTCTGAACTACTGACCCGTTTCTGAGAAGTCCTTCATCTTTAGGCTTAGGCTTTAGGCTAATCGATTGCATCATAATGAACTTGTGGGCGTTTGTTTATACCCAATATTAATTACTGTTAAAAATGATGTAAAAAAAACTGTCGCGGAACGTCTGGCACATGTGAAACTTCGAAATTAATTTATATTGCTACATCCATCCATCCATAAATATATTCATACTTAATTTATATTAATAAAACAGGTAATATCATAGTGCAACAAAGCTGCGGCAAACTGTTTCATAATTCTATCGGTAATATACATAAAAGGAGAGTTTACGGCACAAAATAAATATGGCATAATCTATACATATAATAGGAATATAAATCTAATTTTTTTTTTGTTTTTTTTTTTTTCGAAATTTTTTGTAGTTTTGTGACAATTTTGTCTCGTCTTGGAATAAGTAATAAAAAAAATTCAATAATTTTTAGACACGTCTGTCTGTCTGTTTGTTTGGACACGCGTCACTCCTTAAGTACTGCGTTCACGATAAAATCTCATATCCTCGAGTAACATTTAGACTTTGTTTCATTAAAATCGGTCCATTCTATTAAAAATGTTTAAGAACAACGCGACTTAAGTACTAGTGACACGTAGATAAGTAAATGGACTTCAGCCTCATCCAAAAACCAGGGTATTTTGTAATATAATAAATAATAATATCCAAGATACAGTAAACGAAGGAAAAATGGTTTATATATTATTATTTTCATACAAGGAATTATAAAAATTAATAGAAATGAAGTTCAATAGTTAATTAATATGTGTTAATGAAAATAGATGGCGCTCAATATGCAATTATTTCTGTGTCTGTTATTTCGATAAACAATAACTAGATAAAGGGTCACGTATAAAATCGAAGCTAAATGGTGTCCGCGTAAATATATACTTATGCAGCCATTTGTTTACTAAGAAACACTAAGAATGAATGAATATTTTTATTCGTGCAATGAGGAGCTTAAGACATTTTCACACCAGCAAGCTAGGCGTTATTGTGGAGAAAAAGGTAACATTAAGTAGTGCAAATAAAAAAAAACAAAGATTACGATAATAATAAGAATGAGCTTAGCAGTCAAGTATAGGTTAAACATAAATTTCACATAATAAGAGTGTCAGTGTTGAGTGTGTTAGTGTTAGAATGCGTGTTGTTAAATGCGAGTGTATTACAGTAAAAAGATATACTGCTATAATCAAAACATAGATGGCGCTAAACACATTACTTCAATAGTGTCAAATATTTTGAAGCATTAACAGTTGTACATAGATAATATAAACACTAACTATGCAAGGTTATTTTAATGTTTTTCTTATTTATTCTGTTTTTTTTTTAATTTGACCACTGTATCTTACGGTTACAAAATTAAATCAAGGCAATAGGAATATTTATTATGTAGTTTCTACTATTGTTTTTATAGTTGTTAAATTATAAAAAATGTAGGGGAAATGTAGGCAATGGGAGTCAGTTGGCAATGGTGATCACCTCAAAATAACGAAAACCGAAAGCGACCAACCGATGCTAACCTACCTACACGCTAGCATTATAGTCATTCTCGTGTGCGACTGGTGACTGGTACAGTTCGCGCGACGCGTCGGAGAGTAGCAGGTGTTTGAAAGTTTTTCGCTATTTTCATCTAATTTTTCGAGTTGATAAATGTGAAGGTAAGTCACAAAATAACAAATACTTATGCATGTACTTGTAATGTGTAATAATCGTAGCATTGTAGCGTGAAATTAAACAGCCATATTGTTATTATAACCTATAATTTCTTGTCAGGATTTTTTTTCCGTCTCTTTGCCAATGTAGGTAATGGGAGTCGGGTGATCCCAATTACCTACATAGTGATCCCCATTACCCTCACTACCTAATCTCGGTAAAACAGTATATTTTTTTGTTTGTAGATGCTGAAAGTTTCTTGTAGAAAGACTAATAGGTTATAAAGCTCATTAATGAACAGAATTGTTCAATAAAAGAAGCCGCGAAGAACATTTGCCAGTATTCACAAGAGATACAAAAAAAATACACCTCGTCTCGTCGCAATTTGATATACCAACAATATCTAAGGATCTGCCAAGTGTTCAAAATTTCATTCAGATGTCTAAGAAACTAACTGTTGTCAAGACAAGAAAAGGAAGAAAAAAACAGCACGCAACGATTTTAACATCTACACCAATCAAACATGCCCAAGATGCCAAAGATAGTTGAAAACTAATAAAAGGAAGGCCAAAGCTGCGAAAAACCAAGGAAAAGGAATAGGAAAGAAAAGCAAGCCACAGAAGGTCAGTCGTGAGAAGGTTAAGTAGAAAACTCTGCAGGATTCCAATGATACATCGACTTCAAACGTGATAACGTATGAGTTATGTCAGGATGACGAAAATGACGATGCAGAAGATGCAAGCAACTTGTGTCTTGTATGTGGTGAATTCGGACGAAACAAAGAAACATGGTACTGGTGCATTTCTTGTGGCCTCTGGGCTCATGCCGGCTGTACTGGATGGGATTCTACGTACAATTATGTGTGCGATATATGTTGATCACCATTGTCTACATGCTGATCACCATTGCCAACCGGTGTTGGCAATTGTGATAAAACTAAATTTTTTTTTTAAGTTTTATTGTACCAAAATTATTAAACCAAAATGATTAAATTTGATCTCAATTGATAGTTAAGAGAGTAAAGTTTATAATAAGAACAGAGCAATAAATAGTTTTTTAATATTGTTGCTTTTTTCTTCATTCTCGCTTAAGTGATCCCCATTACCTACATTTCCCCTATCTATGAATGTTTGTGGACGGATATACGAGTAGA
>MU161740.1:0-27415 GCA_015888305.1 Antheraea pernyi
AACGAATTAATGATTATGACATGAAACATCTAGTGAATGGATATTTTATTGAACTTTTGAGTTTATACACTGGCGAGCCACAGGGCATCTTCTTCCAGCTAACCTGGGGCACTGTTATCAAACATAACAGTTATTGTAGATAGTGAAAATACAGAAGAAACGAAATAAAAATGAATAAACTAAAAAATGAAATAAATTTCACTTATTATATTATATTATTAATTTATTAATGAAACTTAAATTTAATTAAAAATACATGATTATTATATTAAATTTATTGACTTATTTATTTAAAAAATGATGTATATATAAGCACCCTGTATTTGATTTGGCACGTCGGAGACAAGAGTGAGACGTACAGCTGAGATAAGTTTACTTTGGTTTTGTAAAGCGTTCTCTCATCGCACAGCGTAATGAGTGCGCTAGACAAATATAACAGTATACCAATCTGAATACTAGCCGAATATATCGGTCTATACATCTATGCCACATCAAATATCGGGCATTGTATACTTAAGATGAGTTTTTTTATGCCAGAAAAAACTATGGCAATTTTTTCTCAAGAACATCAATCTCAATTTAAAATATACATCATTATTTTATTAGTAAAGTGGACTTTGCATGTATTGAAATCGACCCATTTTTAAACATTCAAATTAGTTAATTTAGTTAAATTAATTTATTTAGTGATACGCGTTCTGATACAAAAAAATATATCAGGATATTATTTTTGTGTTTCAAGTGATTTTCAACTTTAAAAACTCCAGTCATAGTGTTTTAAAATGAATTCCATTTTAGTTTTCGCATAATTTGACAAATATTTCATTTAATCCATTTTTGGACACGATTTTTATTTAGTTTTGTTACTAACGTCCATTTTGTTCGCGACATCACACAACAGGTGAGACACCCGGTATAATTGTCTGTTACTTAGGAATGCTGCATCGATATAAATCAAATATAGTAATCGATATAGATCAAATAATCAATAGAGGTTGCAAAGTTTATACCTGAATGAAACGCCACCTACATTATAATAAATCCACCCCAGTGACTCTCTTCTGTTTTATTGCACTTCTGGATCAGCTTGTATACATGGGCAGTAGATATGAGCTTATAGATATTTTGGCAGTCGTCGTATTTTTTATATTGCACTGTACTATAATTAAAATAAAATCGAGGCCGTCATATGCCGAAAGAAGTAAAAACTCAAACAATAAAGTAAATGTGTTCTGTTTTGAATTTTCATATAAATTATAGTGTGAATGATAATATTTAAATTTCAGAATTGGTTTATTGAAGTATATTTGTTTATTGAATTATTAGTGTGGTTTTTATATCTATCTGATGGGTTTTGGGAAAATAACGCGCGATTGTAGCAAAATTAATAGATTTAATAAGAGCACAATGACACAGTGTGAAGTAGTGAACATAAAAGAAAATGACATCTACATTGAATGGTAAAGCGACCAAAATTGAAAGTTTCTATTACATAGTAAAGTGGCGCCACCTGCCATCATCATAACATTTGACATTCTTAACTAGTTTGGTTTATATTATTCTAACACTATCGGCACTCAGCGTAATGATTATATACATTTTTATAAAGTCTATTAAACAATCAAAAGTATGATGGGCCGCAAAATCTTAATATAACATGTACACAGGCCTCTATACTACGCGTCGCTAGTTTGACACAAGCCACACAAACGCAATACTTACGTAGCATGTCGTATGGCGAAATTGTGAATTTATCTCCTGCGAAAAATACCGCTCAATGTACCTAAAGAAGTGTTCACTTCAAAAAATATATACCTAAATTTCACACGACCCGAAGACCCAATTTGACCGACAGTTAACGACCAATGGTAATTTAATCGTCGACGATAAATCGTTTGGGTTAAATGGCTTTACAGCAGTACCATTCGCTTTTACGTTGTATTTAGCGTAGGGTCACACATCAAATGTTTTAATCACGCCGCGTTGTAAAATCGACCAAATGACACTACGCCAGTGTACCACGAAAAGAAAGCTTAAATGATTTAAAAAGGTTTTTTTGTGTTTCAGAATCCTAGTATCGTATATATAACAGCAGTAGTCGAATAAACTGTATTGGTATTTGTAAATCTCATACATAGACACCGATATCGATTATTATATGTATAGGTTTTAAATTAATACTTCTTTAATGATAAATAGATCAGAATGAATTGTTAGAAGTATAGAAAATGTACGCTTATACATTACACGTGCTTCTACCTGTTGTGATGCGTAAAGTGAAAATCGTATTCATGAACGGAGTTCCGAGCGCACTACATATATAAGATTGTTGGTTATTACAAAGTGTTGTGGCGACTGACTTCAAACGTTTTCGACTAACAGACGTCATTAAAGAAAACATGGAATACAAATATATACATAGGTATTAATTAGTAAGGAAATTTACAATATTATTCACTTTGATTAAGGCCGTTCTTGCAAACTCGATAAACAATACAGTAATTTCTCGTGGTATAAAATTCGAATAGTACAAAAACATATTTGTATAAAAATTATTTATATTTATGTATATTTGTATAAATAAAAATAATAAAACTAATTTTTGTTATGATTATGCATTTAAGCACGAAATATATACTACATTTTTGACTTAGGTTACATACCTTACGGTGATTTGATTGTAAATGATTATGTACGCTAAAATGTTAATGCGTTTAGCATAGAATAATAACTGTTATTTTCTTCCATTCTTTGAATACACGAATAACTCAACTGGAGCATCAAAGCTACTAATTACACTATAGTTGAGTCACACGTTTTCTATCGACGATAACTTATTTATTTATTTATACATTATGCCTTAAATACGCAATGGCGGACTTAATGCCGAAGGCATTCTCTACCAGTCAACCATTAGGTGATGCAGAGATAAATGTTGGTAGGTTTAAGAGGAGAAGTGTTTATAAAATTATGTTTAACCTATTTAATATAACAATATATAAATAAAATATCAACACCAATCAACAATAACTTAAACCCAAAAAGCCTCATAAACCCCATCTTCGAAACTACCACCTTGATCATGGTCTCCAACAATCTGGTATAATGAAATCATATATCCATACATTAATGTATTACTAAGTCAATCTTCACTAATGAATAATCACATTTGCGCGAGGCTCAGTTTTAGATGTCGCTACACATAAAACGCAGTCCCGGACTTGAGATCTCTGAGGGAGTTCAAAATCATATAGATATTACAAGAAGAACTAAAGAGTAACTAACTTCTTTCTAAAACATACTCCTTGTATTTTTTAAAATTGTAACACGGCATAATGATTGCACTATGCCTGATGGTAAGCACAGTACAATCCAAAAATAATGGCGACCACCGAGTGACACACTATCCATCGCCGGTCGCCGCTGACATGCCGGCCTGCGAAAAGCTGGATATGCACAGGCTGATCCCAAAACGCGACCCGCAGAAGCGAATCACTATGACGGGCCTTTTCACCATATACATGGTGGTTGCGACCCAGTCAGGCTGTAAAAGCCTCAACTTAACCCAAAACTATATAATAAAGTGGTTTGCATTTCTATAAGAAACTATGTCTGTTTCCTTTGACCACCTTTTAAATCTCTTATTTGTGATGTCGAAGAGGTCTAAGATGGTAAACACGCTAAACCTATAAGAGGACTTACTCTCAAGTGGAGCTGGTGGAACAGACCAATTGTACTTGACGTCAGATTATCAATTTGAGAGCGGCACTAGTCAGGCGGGTTAAAAACAAGCCATACCAACATGTTATGATTTCATCACCAAAACTTCTACTCACTTCCAAGAATTCAAACAAAGCGGTGTCCTAACAATAACTAATAACAACCGAGTCATCGTGGTTTATCACCATGACGTGCGTATACGTACATATTATAGAAAGATAAATAGAAAGAATTATAGAAAGTATAGTTGAGTAAGAAATAATACAATAGTGACTATTTTGAACACTTATTTCAAAAATGCCCCAGATTTACTACAAAGAGACTAGAGTGTATAATGCTTCGTAACAATCTTCGTATATGTCCCTTCGATCTTTTGTGCTTGACGGGGAAGGAGTCTGCTATCAAATTGTTTGATAATTTTACAAAGCATTTGATCATTAATCTCAAGGCATTTAACGGAATTTGAAACTAACACGACTTTGCGACTTGCACTTCAATCGTGACCGACGAATCTTTGTGACCTTATTATATAAGCACCTTATTATATCTGGTCAATAGGAGAGGAATCGTGTTCTATCAGGACAACGCTAGGACACACACCTCGATATTGACTCGCTAGATGCTCCGGGAGCTCGGTTGGAAGGTTCTTATGCATCCACCTTATAGCCAGGACTTGGTATCAAGTGATTACCAGCGGTTCATGTTCATGGCGAACAATTTTGCTGATGAAAAATTCGGTTCAAAGGAGAGGCTTCGGAAATTCGACTATTAATGCGTCAAGGGAAAAAAAAGCGAGTCGTATGAAATTGCAACCACCTCTTTTTCCTTTTATATTACTAATTCCGCAGAAATAGTGCGAAAACAACAAAATTGAAAATATGGTGACTAATTACGTCCGTGAGACTTTAAAGTGCAGATTTTTGTTACGAGAACTGAGAATATCCTTTGAACTCTATAATCAAACTTCTTACTACATATACAATGTTACGAAATACAGAAGAAACGAAATGCAGGCACTCCATTCAACTAGGAGAAACATTAATAGCTAAACGGAGTGGAGAGGTGCCTCGAGGTATTTCCGAGATTAGCTCTCACAGAAACATGCTTGTCAGTAAATGTACTCGCAATTCGTACATCAACACTACACTACATTTTAGAATGGAAGTCTGAAGATTTTTATGTATCATCATCTAAGACATACATATTTCGATGGTGAAGATATGCAAATTATAAAATTTTTATCTCAATAAAAAAGACGTACACGGGTAGATCGAAACGAGTGAGAATCGAATTTACATTAATTTGTTTCTTAATGAGTCTAAATTTTAACTTTAAAACGTAAGTTACAAATAATTATATTTTAATTTATACCATCATGTTTTAACCTCGAAAACTGTCAAATTATTACATTTTTTTAAATGTAAATAAAAAGTACAAGGATAGAACGAAATTAGTTAAAATATATTTGCGCTCGTTTTCATTACGTATACATTTTAGCTTCAAAAGCATAAAATGGGAAGTTAGAAATAGTTCTGTTCTGTCTATACCCCTATGTTTCGATGGGAAATGTTAGCCAATTATCACATTTTTTTTTTAAATATGGCTTGATTTTTTAAATACCAAAGTACGGCAAACTGTTAGATGTTCCATTTGATGGTGAATAGTTATCGTCGCTTTTGGACAACTGCAACACCAGAGGTATCTCTGTTCGTTTGCCGGCCTTGAAGACCGTGTTTGAATTCATTTTTGAAGATGGCCATGTGACAACCCTAGGGGTACAGCATACCGGGTAACCTATTCCCCAACGTTAACGTATGCATGGTAATAGGTGTTCTGATGAACCTTGCAATTGTCGTTATACTTGGCCTATACATGATATCGTGCAGTCCAAGAAGAGGACCACCAAAAGATCAAATCGGTCTGCAAGCTTCTAGACTGCTAAATGTATATTCGTTAAAAACGTGACAAACTATATGAATATAATTGTATCGGGTTTTTACCCCTACCCTTCCCTTCTTCTAACCATTATCCCACCTAAGTAGAGTCGGCACAGCATGTTTTCCTTTTCCACTCTCCCCTCTTAGATGTCATCTCAGTATTCACATCTTTTATACACGTATCATTTTTCACACAATCCATACATGCATACCTTTTTCGGTTTTTCTTTACTCCTATATCACCTTTATAATCAAAACTTTTCTAGTTACATGACTTTCATCAATGGTCATAATATGCTCGTACCATGGTGTTTTATTACTCTTCAACTTCTCTGTCACTGGTGCTTACGATTCAGTCGAGTATAAATCTCCACCACTCTTCCCTTTATCTGATAACGATCCTGAATTTTCAGTAATTGATGCTGCTGTAATAAGGAATTGTCTAGACCTTACCTGTCTAGATACCGCGCTATTTGCATATCTATCGCTGTACGTGTATACGTACTTATCAAGGATTAGTCACACCAGGTGATGGGGAATTAGCGAATACCTTGGTGTAAACTGTATGTGTAAATTATTATACTGCGAATAATATTACGCAGGAATTAAATTTAGCAGAAACAAAATTATTTAATACATCTTCCACTTCTGATTCTTAACAGATTTCCTTTTCTTTAGTAGATTTTGATGAGCTTTAATGTTATTGAAATGTGGAAATAGTTCTTTTTATCCTTTATATTTTAGAATGTAAAACTCAAGAATTATGGTTGAATTTCAACCACTGAACGACCACAAGCCTATATATCTAATATATAAAAATATCGTGTCACTGTGTTAGTGTTTGAATATCTACGAAACGGATGGACCGATTTTTATAAAATTTTAAATGTATAATAAATAGGTATGAGTATAGGTCGTAAAGTATATTTTATACCTCGAGGTGATCAGGGTGTCCGTATCCAGATTATTTTTCCAATTTTTATTTTTTGTATTTTTTTATTTGCCATCAAAAATACCTATAACTCCAAATTCTCACCTTCCTAACCCCATCCTCCCATTTTTATTCGCGGTTTTAGTATTTTTCTATGAACAATATCCAAATAATTCAACGGTCGGATGTTCCTGAATGACGGACGGCGCTATGTCCACCTCATCGAAATTTCTTCCACATTTGTCTAAATCATTTCACTAAACCAACTAGGTATGTGTTTGAGTGAGTCCCTGAATTGTTTGGTTCCACAATTAGAAACGATGGGAGTCAGATTCTAGGTTTTTTTAAGATTTTCCGAGTTTGCAAATACAATTAGAACCGGTAGGTAACCGATTGCACGCAGACGAAGTTGCGTGGGTCAGCTAGAAAATATATAATATAAATAACCTATATAAACAGTTCAGTACCATTTTTTCTTCGGTTTGTTGACCTATTTTTATTATTTTATTTTTCTTTTTTGTTTGACGATCATTGGCGAGATTTAGTGTTATTAATAAAAAAATCTTAGAAATAGTTTTTTGATCACAATCGACGAGTCAAAGCGTTTATATGTTTGTCTTTATTTCTAACCCTTCATTTACATCTACAACCTACAACATATGTACAACACACCAATATTAGTATAAACAATAAGTGCTATTACAGTCATTGAAATCAGACCATAATTCGACTTAGATTCGACTAACTCGCGTCTCCGTTTTCTGTGGGTCAGGTGGTACTACTCCAGGCGATCCGACCCATTCGTACTGAAACCAGTAATAACTTCAGCGTGGCTCTACCACCTATAGATTCTTCCCGGTTCTTCTCGATGACTAGGTTGTTTTCCGAATTGGTAACTTTGACGTATGAGCACCTTCACAACGCTTATATTGAACTAACCGACCCGTGCCCACTTCGTTGGGCGGTAATAGGCATTATCAAGCTACAATTTTCTATAGAACTCAATCATATATATCTCATAATTAAGGCAGCGTTCGTAAGAAACGTTTTCGTTCGACCATTTTTCTCCGACTCCCCAGATATTACCCCCTACAACCTCATAAACTTTACCTCTTTATAATATTAGTATAGATTATAGATAATATAATTAGTTAATAGCTTCTACCTGCGACTTCGCAGGCGTGGAATAGTTGTTTTGGGGTAAGACGCAACGGAAGCTCTCAAGAGGAAAAAATACCCCGATTTTAAAACATTTTTCATTGTTGCTCCGCTCCTATTGCTTTAGCGTGATGATATGTAGCCTATGACACTCATAACTAATGTGGCTTTATATTGGTAAAAGAATTTTCAAAATCAGTTTAGTAGTTCCTGAGATTACCACCTACAACGTCACAACGTCACAAACTCACAACGTCACAAACTTTACCTCTTTATAATATTAGTATAGAAGTATAAATAAAGTGTTTTTGATTTGATTTATATAAAATACATATAGTGAGGTTAGCAAATAAAGACAGAATATAAATAAATTTGTATACATTAGTAAGTCTTACCAGAGACAAAACCTAAATGGAATGACGCCCACTAAAGAAACACTGAAACCGACTCCAAGGGTATTGACGTGAACCTCGAAATTCAAGATTTATAATTATGAAACCGACACTATCTAATGCTGTAATTTGAAATAAAAAGACAGTGTTTCTATTTTACAGTCATTTTTAGTCTCTATTGCTCGGAATTCGACCATAATTAATGATACAAACTTTTTTCTTTATATACAGACATTATATACAGATTTAAGCTATAGCTTGCAGGTATAAGGAGCGTGAAGTATGAAGAATAGAGAAGAAGAAGAAATACGAGAAAAAAAACACTATTTTCATTGAGGACACTAAAGGCTTGTCTACAGCTACTAAATAAAACTGAAGAAAATTGGTTGAGAAACAGCGGAGAAACTGTAGTAAACTTATTTATCTTAACCTGCTTATATGTAGAGATTTATATTGATTAAAAAGATAATTATCGCTAAAGGAAACGAAACTTAACAAATACCAACTTACTTCCCACAATTAAGTCGGATGTAATTGTTGATTTATAGTTTTAAATAAATCTTATAAAATATTATAATAGTCCTTTTCATTTACTATAGACAGTTATTTTTTTTTATTAAAAAAGGGGAAAATGTGGTAGTTATGTGTTTACATATGAGTAGATATATCTACAGAGTCAGTTTGAACATACCCATATTGTTGTTTCATCCAGAAAATTGTATTGTTCTCGAAGGTTACATCAAATCTGCATTAATAAGAGCGAATCCACAGGTAAAAGCTAGTAAATGTATATATTTAACTATTTATATTACAGGTAGGTATTGTTGTAGGTGGTAGAGCCACACTGAAGTTATTATTGGTTTCAGCATGAATGGGTCGGCTCGCCCGGGGTAGTACCACCCTCTCGCAGAAAACCGACGTGAAGTAACAGTGCTTGCATTGTTGCGTTTCGTTCGGTCAGTGAGAGCGCCGGAGGCCCACTGCCCCTCCCCTCCCCTTTCCTCTCCCTCTCCCTCCCCTAACCCTTCAACCAAAAGGGTGACAACGCACTTGCGACTGTTGTTGTTGTGTTGGTGTTGTTGGTGTCCATGGACGGTGGTGATCACACAACATCAGGTGACCCACCTGTTCGTTTGCAACCTATGACATAAAAAAAGGTACTACTAAGTAATAAGAACGGACAACATTACTCAAGTACAAAAAAATGGTTCTATAAACGCAATTTTTTTTGTTGGTCTTATGTTCCTGACATACTAGAAGATAGGAGTTTATGTAAAAAGTGTCCTCGAATAAGGTCATTGTAGTAAACCCGTCTAATTAGAGACTGGAGCGCTGGGTAAATAAACTTACCATAGACGAAATAACTAGGTAATTAAGCGTCAAAACAGTAGCGCAAAGGAGATAGCCTAAACAATTCATACTAATAATTGATTCAACCAGACAATGAACAACTCTAGACTCACTAATTCTTCAATAGAATTTAATACTGCAAAGGAACATAAATCCAAAACAAATTGGAACAAAAGAAATGTAACAGTAATTCTTGGAGTTTTTGGCTGGATCTTGGAATATCATGTAGTGGATTTTATATTTTATCCATAATCTTGTCTTATTTGACCCTACGTTTTTTAATATTGGTGGTGTTTTACGTAATATAGTTTGGTTATTGAGCCTGAGTAAAGTGGATGACAATGATGCCATGGAGCATGGATTTTGACTTATCACAAAAACTACCTGGAACTCCGTAGAACATTGAAGTGTTCGCAAGAAACTTGTAATATAATAATTACCTACACCACAATGACAGTAACGATCTACTAGAAGATTAGTTGGCAAAAATAAAACAAAAGAAAATGTTAGTGATAAAGACAACTGTCTATATATACGTAGTATGTACCTTCAAGATCTACTAATGGGTGTAAGGGGTGTCGGATAACATCATAAGACTTGGATATCCAAGCCAACCTCACCTGCACGTGGTGCACACTGCTGAATAACAAACGAGGCAATGGCGAAAGCGGGGTGGTAGGGTTTTACAGCCTGACTGGGTCGCAACCACCATGTATATGGCGAAAAAGCCCGTCATAGTGATTCGCTTCTGCGGGTCGCGTTTCGGGATCAGCCTGTGCATATCCAGACAGGGGATACCAGCAATGGACAGTGTGTCACTCGATGGTCGCCACTGTTTTTGGATTGTACTGTGCTTAACATCAGGCATAGTGCAGTCATTTTGCCGTGCTACTATTAAAAAAAAAAACTGAATACAGTATTTCGGATTTTTATATAATTGTTGAAAAATTAATAAACCGTCTAATATTTATAGTAAGCTTGCCTCTACTATCAAAATTGTTTCATTTTACTTAAGGAACCGTCTACTTAGCACATTCCCACGATATTTTGAGCGACGTGCTCGCTGCATATTAAATTAAATTATGCTTTGTACACGAGGCAGAGTACGTAGTATACATACCATCGCTACATAATTTAGTACGTAAAGTCGGGATGAAAAAGGTTTTGCGAGATAAACCGACATCAAGTGTTGGGATAGGATATTATCATCGTAAATATAGGTATAATGTCTCACGAGATAGTAAATACACGTTTTTTATTTTCTTCGCTTTTTCACTAGTATCTTAATAATATATAACCCCTATATATAATAGTTCTGTCCGTGTGTTTGTGACTGAACTCCTCCTAAACGGCTGAACAGTTTTTTGTGAGACGCTTGTGAAAATCGACTGTTGCATTATCAACCATATTCAATACTTGATGCAGTAACGCAGTTGACAGCGTCATGCGTTACTTACTCGCCAAGTATTGGAGCGACAACATTGTGTGTGTGTGTGTGTGTGTGTGTGTGTGCGTGTGTGTGTGTGTGGGTGTGTAATTTTTATATATAATAGTTCTGTCCGTGTGTATGTGACTGAACTCCTCCTATACGGCTGAATAGATTTTTATGAATATTTTTGTGAGACGCTTGTAAAAATCGACTGTTTCATTATCAACCATGTTCAATGCTTGATGCAGTAACGCAGTAACGCAGTTGACAGCGTCATGCGTTACTTACTCGCCAAATATTGGAGTGACAACATTGTGTGTGTGTGTGAAAACTGTTACGCTCGCAAATCGGACTTTATCGCAGTGTTTTTGATCAAATTGTGGCAATCTGTGTTGATGGATCATCAAGGTGTTGGAGCAGTCCAAAGTACGTGGTGCATTGTACTTGCTGCAGCACGAATTGAGTATTGAACGTAATTACCGTATCGTTGTCCTTTTACCCAGAGTAGCTACGCCACCAAGGTACGGTGCGAGGGCTACATCGACTGTTTAAATTTTTGCCAATAGTAATGAAGGTTTTTACGAAAGAGGTATAATGATATTACCTTCACAATGGTAACAAGTTATCGATCAAAACGGCGCGTATTTAATCTAAATCGGATCTTCCTAACTATGGTATGGTATTACCTTCAATTTCATGTAAAAATAATGGATTTCTTATTTCTACATTTTACATTTTATACTGCATTTCTACATATTATACTTATATTTTACTAGCTGATACCAGCGACTTCGTCTGCATCGTTTATAATCCCAATTTTCTTTTGTTATATTTCAAAGGGATTAATTAGCCCACATTTTCAGGCAACTTGACTTTTTCCGACACATTCCACAATTATCGTTGTATATATTTTTTTTATAGTTGCACGGCAAAATGACTGCACTATGCCTGATGGTAAGCACAGTACAGTCCAAAAACAATGGCGATCACCGAGTGACACAATATCCATCACTGGTCGCCACTGTCATTTCGACCTGCGATATCATACCGGCCTGCGAAAAATCAATCAACCAATTTACAAAAAACCTTGACAAATTATATACATAAATCTTCCTCGTTAATCATTGTATCTATTAATGAAAACCGCATCAAAGTTCGTTAAACAGTTTTTGAGTTTACCACAAACACAGACAGACGCGGCGGAGGTTTTTGATTTATAATATATATTTTTAATTCTTGCTATTTTGCTTTAAATTTAGAGATAATAAAATTAGAGTTAAATTTCGTATACGGGATAAAGCATCAGTATATATAATTCACGACTTCGGAGCAAACTAGCTAGCTCTGCCAGCTATGCATTTATTTATAATGTAATTAAATTTCCAACGCTTCGTCTATTGCCTGCGGTTATAATAGCAATTGCTTTAGTTATTTTTTCCGACTCCCCCAATTGAGTGTAATATTTTTCTAATGTAGTTATATGTCACACATTTAATCAAAAGGTAGCTCAGAATGTACGTTCTATGAGTTTTTACCAGAAAGTAAATTAACGTTGCGAAAAGAATACGTCCAAGTTATCGGCCACTTCAATATGATGAAATCTACGAAAATAGATACTGTGTTCTCATTTTCATTTAAACGTGTGAAAAACTTAGCCTCTAAAAATAGTTAACAAAATAAATTAAAATTATAATATTTGAATATAAATTAATTATATTATTTACTTAAATATAATAAAAAAACGCATTACTTCAGATTTATGTTGTTTTATTTGAAAAAATACACGTAGTTTTTCCAGTGACATTTCAGCTTAATTCAGTTTTATGCTAACTATCGTAGTGCATTATGTTGTTACTCCGTCTGCATTTTAATTATTTTATAAAAAAGAGAAAATTAACTACACACTTCTTTTTAATACTCATTTATACCTCTTTCTGTTATAAGAGATATTTTTTACTACGACAAAATACCAAATAAGAAGGTTTAAGAAGAAGCCTCATATCGGTGATTATATGGTTGACTCTATTAAATTAAAGGAGGTAACAACTATTCGAGACTTGGGCATCATTATAGGCAGATCTTTGAGCTTCCGATATCACATTGATAACATAATTCAAAAATCATCTAAATTTTCTGGGTTTATTAGTCGTCAGATGAAAATATTTAAAGAACCCAGCCTAACAACAATAATTTACAACACTATTCTACGCGGCATTTTAGAATACAATAGCCCTGTTTGGAATCCTTCCTACCAAGTACATTCTGACAGAATTGAACGAGTACAAAAGCGCTTCATGTACCACCTAGCATATTCAGATAACAAATGTCATACCTTGAAAACTTACGAAGAACGCCTCTCGTACTACAAAATTATACCACTTCGTACTCGTAGAAGGAATTCTGATATCGTGTTTCTCTTTAAATTGCTACATGGAATCACAGACTCCCCCTACATCCTTGAACGCTTGAACTTTGCGATTCCACGTTTGGGTAGTCGCCTCCATAACAGAAAACTTTTTACTTGCCTCATTGCAGAACGAATATCGGTCAACATTCCCCAATATATCGTATGTCTTCTTTCTGTAACGCTGTTCGCACAGAGATTGATATATTTTCAGGTTCTGTTACCTCTATCAAGAATACTCTTAAATCACTTAAATAATGTAATTTCTAGGTTGTTAGTTGTATGATATATTTATTTTGTTTGAGAACCGCCTAATGTCTATTTTCTATATTTTATATGCATGCTGTGTCTACATCTAGTAGAGTACAATCATAACATGGTTTTTCTATACTACTAAATTATGTATGTAACTAGATTGTAGTCAATTTTGTAGATCAATAAAAAAAAAAAACTTTACTTCTTATTGCTACTTTTAGAATCTACTTAAAAAATAATTTATATTATTTATATTTATTTGATTTATTTTTATGAATGTGATATTTGTTGCCATCAACCTTTTCTTAATATTAGAAGCATTACAGGGTGCATAATAATTGAATATGAAACCTACAAATCAAAAGAGAACAAATAAATCCTTATTGCGAATGCGAATGTGTTTCATATTAAATTAATATAACCCTCTAACAAACAAATGTAAGTGTTTTAAAATTGTTTTTCTTTTTTTAATAATTTAGTTTTTATTGTTACTACTATAAGAGTTGAAATAGTACATCTTGTAATAAAATTATTTTAAGGAAATTTTAACTTAATGTAAACTGCTTATGTCTAAAACTTTATCATTAAGTAAACGACTCAGCCTAACCTAATTATTAGCCTAGTGTACCACTTTTAATGCGAAAACTGAGTACCATAAACAAACACGAATGTTTTCATTATAACAATTACGTTTTGTATATTGTAATTACCTTCATGTTAAATATAGTTTTTGTATATTATTCAGTTTCACTTACCTAAAAAGAGGAGATGGATTATTGTGGAATTTCATCTCATTTCCATTTGTTATTCATAAAATTGTGTTATTTGAATTGTATGGTGTAATATTGTTGGTATTTTGCGTAATATAATGTGATTATTGTGATAAACTGGAATGGATTGAAAATAATAACTAGGCTTATGAATTTTTAGATTGTGTTACAGTACGCTATTAACTCTTAAATTTAACCACTTATCCAATAAATGCACTTGGCAATGATCTTAAGTAAAGTAGATTGGTTACTAAAGTAGGAAAGGAAGATCAATTTAAAAATAGTGCTTTAAGCGATACGGCCACTATGAATTTTTAATACATTTTAATACTTATTAACATGTTTAAAAAATGCAATATCCATCTAGTACTAAAAATACTATCACTTTCACGGGTCTTTACTTACGTTAATATAGATGTTATTTTCTATATCCCTGACAAAGTATATACAAAATTTAATGAAATTTGTCAAATGTAAAAGTTAAGGCGGGAAAGCGTAACAAATAACACACTCATATTATCTATAGTAATATTATAAAGAGGTAGAGTTTGTGAATTTGTGAGTTTGTGAATTTGTGACGTTGTAAGGGATCTATACTAATAATCTATACTAATATTATAAAGAGGTAGAGTTTGTGACGTTGTAAGGGGTAATCTCAGGAACTACTGGTCCGATTTGGAAAATTCTAACAGTGTTGTATAGCTCATTTATCAGGGAAGGTTATAGGCAATATATCATCACGCTAAGACCCATAGAAGCGGAGCAGCAATGAATAATGTTGCAAAATCGAGGTATTTTTTTCCTTTTCAGAGCTTCCGCTGCGTTTTAGCGCAAAATAACCATTCCACGCTTACGTATTACGGCCCAACGAAGTGGGCACGGGTCGTCTAGTCTATAATATTAGTAAGGAAAGTATTTATATAAGTCATTTGTTTTTACGTCTTGATAGATTCATGATAACTAAAATATTATCGGTTCCCAAATATACGCGTAAATCTTTTTCATATAAAATCTTGAATAATATAACCATATTTTTATAACAAACAACCATGCAATCCGTCACCATTACATAATTAGAACATATCTAACGACACCTTATATGTCAAACCGTTTAGGTTACAAAGTCTGTCAAAGAAATAGAGATACCGTAAAAAATATCATTATCCCCTTTCCACACAATTGGTTAAAAACGACCCTAATTTACCTTAATAATTAGACCTTAATTAAGCCAATGATAATAGGTTACTATCACTAACGGCTTTAATTGAAATGGCTCTTAGACCACTGCTCACTTACATCGTTCAGAATCGTACAGCAGTACAGCGAGAGGCCCGCTGCTTCGCGGCGAAAATATGTGACAATAGGACTTACGCAGTCGATCATTACATAAGTTCTAGTATTTCCTACATCTGTCCAAACAATTGGTAACATCAGCTACATACGAAATAAAACATTATTGTCCTTGTTAGTTTCAAATGAACGAAAGGTCGCGCGCCCTCGTTTCCGCGCTGTTCTCTTGGGTAATGCAATATGCAAGATCTCATTACATTTACATATAATTGCAGATTGTTTTTCGAGTCTGTGGTATTACTTCCGAAGCTGCGTGGCCTCGTTGGCACGTCTCCTAATGACCCTTTATTTACCCGGATTACTTCTTTAAAACCTTAATGTAAATAGGATATATAGAATGAAGTAAAATGTACTTAATTACCGCATAATCCTATGAAAGGTTTCTTATAGACACAAAAGTATCCCTACAAAAGCAACAGGATTAGGATTCTTGAAGGATGGGATAGACAACATGTACTAGCAAATGATGTGTTCTATCTTACTCGTATTGAGGTTAGTTGTACACAGTTATAAGCTATAGTGGCAAGAGTACATGACCCTTTGCTATTTTATATTATAAGAAAAAGATATGCGGATCACGATTTAAGCATTTTGTAATTTCGGTCCTTAAAGAGCTTTCAAGAGCTTTATTAATTATTTAAAAAAACGATAGGAATGTTTCTTGTGACTTGTCTAAAATACACAGTAAGTTTCTCCCTATAACTATCTACTCGACTACGATGGAATTCATTCGCTAAGTTGTAAGTTCTTTGTACTCGTTGCTTAAAAATATCAGTCTCATGAAAATTGCGAAACCTTCGTTGACATTAAAAATAAACGGCACTTATATTGACATCATTAAAGAGCATGACTGGTCGATCTCTCACACGGGAACCTATTGTGGAGGCTGATAGGTATCGCACAATAGCCGATTAGAAGCGATAGGATGCGATGCGATACTATCGCCGCACGGTCATGTAAGCTCTTCACTTTACTCCTGGTATAAAGAGTAAACGACAGCGATCGGTATTTATATTTTTTTAATCAAATCGACCTTTTTCTTCAATGAGGTTATATAAAATTTATTTAACTATGATTCATATTACATGCAATATTTCTAACATGGTTTTTAAATAAAAAATGAGATTAAATATATCAATGGGAAATTAATAAGTAAGCAGTTATAATCAATCAAAAGTTCCAAATATATTTAAGCATTTTCAAGTTTATTTTTACGTAATGTTTGTGTATGCATTATATTTGTCAAAGTGTTCTTCTTTAAAGATAATTTAATGTCTGTAGAAGATATATCTTGTTAAATATGTGTAGTTACCGGTCAACTATAGCGACAACTAATTTACTACAAAGTATCCAGCGAAGACAAAATAATTTTCTTGAATATCATAGGGAGCTTCTTTTACGCGAGTGCAAATTTACTTTACTAAATAATTAAACGACGTAGTGTAAAGAAGTTTAAATATTCTTATGTTTTCCGTATTGTGAAGATTTTGAATTAACTCTAGGCCAATGATATCTGGTCCTCCAAAGGAGGCGTATAGAAATCTTTACCTACTACATTTCTGCTGACTGGTATGATAATAACGATTGTAAATAGAAATTGTTACTAATGATCGCTGTTGTTTCTTAAATCCATAATTCTTTAAAAAATAGAATGATAGATACAATTCATACAAATAACTAATTGCTAGTTCTAATCTCTTTTATTTCATATAACAATATTGAGATGATAATAATATATAATTCAGATTGTAAGCTAAATTTATAGAAATCGCTGCGATTCGCTATTAATAATTTATATGAATGTATTTTGTATCTCTATTTTATATTATTGCACGGTCAATATAATCACAAATCCCGCGGAAATCTATTCACTTGTACCATACAACAGACACAACGGGTTGAGTCTTGACTCACTAGTCTTACCGACATTGCCCTTAAGCTTGTAGCGAAAAATCCTTCGTTGTTCTCAGACAAATTACTTTCATAGAATAATGTATACGATACTTCTGAAATGAAATATTGCGGTTTGCACGATACAACCTGACCTTAGCTTCGGTAAATAATATATTATAAATATATTATTATTGTATGCGTTTTTAAAAGGTTTTTTTTTGTGTGATATTTTTTATACACTTTACATATTTTCACTAGTAACTAACAGCGACAAACAACAGCTGATAAATCTGATAACAACGGCTACGGGGTAGGGGAAGGATCGCGCATTCTGACAGTCCATTAATCTCAAGGATTGACCTTCAAATCGGTGGTGATCCTGCGAACAAAGGGCAGAAGGATGCAAATCCACGATAGCGTTTCACGATGCTATAGTGCCAATATCTAGACACACCGACATCTGTGTCTACTATACTAGTTAGTAAGTTCATCCATCAGGCCATGAACGCTCCGGCGCGGGATCATATGGATTAGAACCTAAAGATGGCGATAAAGGATCAAAATGAAACCGCCATAAAGGCAATAAAATCATTAAAAAATCCATCATAAAATAGTTAATAGTTAAATGAAATCATAAAAATAAACAAATACATATATAAAATAATAATTAATTAATAATTAAAAAAAAAACAAAAACTACAAGTCCTATGGAAAAAAGTTAAAGGGCAAAGTTGTAGGTAATAAAAAGATCCACAACTTTTGTATTTACAATTTTTTCACATAACCTCAAAATGTAGGTGAAATATTCAAATAACCAAGTTTTTGGGTTCTTATTTTTATCTTTAAAAAAAAAAAATCTACAAAATTTGGTGAAAACTTACCATATTATGTCCCAAATACACTGCAATTTATTTGATTTAAAATATATATTTTTTCGCCTTATTTTAACTCAATATCAAAAAGCACCCTAATTTTCAATCGAAAATTCTCTCGTCAAAATATCAGCTTTTTCCAAAAAGTCGGGGGGCTTTTTGTCCGTTGAAATCTTTACTTCCTGATGGTGTAAAAAAATACATTACTATAGTAAATGTTCTCAGAAAATGCAAAAAATTGAAAAAAACTCAAATTCGAAAAAAATTTTTTATCGATAGATAGACAAGAAGTATATATTACTTAAAGCAGTTCGTTATTATAAATTTTCTTTCCAGTAATACAGTGGGTATTACTTGAATAGTACTGTTATTTCATTGAGTTTAAAGCATTCACTATAAATAAAAAGGTAAGTAAAAATAATCAAAGTATTTATACAATTAATTGAATGAATTTAATTGCATATAGTAAGAAATAAATTGCTTCGGTCTAGTTTTTAAAACGTTCAACTGTATTTATGGGAGTATGTCTATTTCTTAATAGTATACGATGTAATGTGTGCAAAAAAATTATTAAATAGCAATAACTTATTTCAAGAGTTTTTGACGGGATCTTAGTCTATCATGGACTCTATATTTTGTAATATTTGTGGTGTTTTACGTAATATAGTTCAATTACTGGGCGTAAGTGATGTGAATGGAAAGTAATACTACGGAGCATGAATTCTGAGATGCAACAAAAACTCCTTGGAAATTTCTGACGAGACGGCCACCATCTTGTTAGAAAATTGAAGTTATAGCAACGCATTTGTAATATTATTAACAACTTTTCTATTTATTAAAGTGATAAAAATTAGTATCATTGTTAATATATTTTAAGTAAATAAGGTAATTTGCAACTTTGTTTTTGTAAAAACAAGTATTGTTGTCTCGTCAGAACTATATGGGTGTTTTATATGCATTAATCGTGGAATATCTTTTGTATGTTTGCTTCTAATTATTGTATCATTACTACTTAAATCGAATAGATGGTCTTGTAGCTTTGATAATAACTCTCTAAAGTATTTTATTTGGCCGTGAATGTTTTATCGAATTTGATTCAATGTGTTTTTATCTTTGGTAACATGGCGATAGACTATTCAGTTTGTCAGCTAGCAAACATAGTTTATTTACCTTAAATACTAGAAGCGATAAAGAATTGTTATTAACAATAAAATAAAATAAGTTATTCCTGTATATAAGTTAATACGAACCAAATTAAAATATGTTTGTGTATTTATTACCAGCATCCAGCTTTTTCTGTTACAGATTGTCTTGCTTCGGTACGATACAATACAGTGTGGTCACTTTATCAAGTTACAATTTAAAAAAAATGTTTAAGAATTGATTATGCGAACTGTACATAATTCAATACACACGTCACTCAACGTGTTAGGATTGCAGAAAGAAATACAGAACTAATAATATCCTTGTCCCTTTCCAGCTAACCGATTTCATAATTAAAATGACGTAGATAAAAAAACACGTAAAATCGATTTTAATAAGCTACTTGAATGGCTATAGAACGTTTATGGGAATGTTTTTTTATACATATAAAAAAGTATAGTAAACGAACCGTGTCTGCACATTAAATATTTCAATAAAACAATTTATGCACGTTATACTTTTGTTATAGAGGCAAAAAAAAAATATTTTAGAAGTTTTGTCGGTTTGTTTGCATAAAGCGCATTTAGCATTTCAGTATATAACGCTGTTTTGTCACACATTCAATTATGCAGTTAAGCATTTTCACTTCATTATAAATTTCTTTACTTAACAGTCAGTCTCAGTCAGTATATCTTGTGTTAATGTAAATATATATTTTACAAATTTATAAAATTAGTGCGTGCTTAATTATTTTTTTAATGATAAACAGGTACGCCGCCTAACACTTCGTTTATCTGATCTGATCTCAGAAACGGCTCAATCAATTTTAATCCCCTTTTACCGATGGATTATAGCAAGTTTCCTGTAACATGGATGGTGGTAGAGTCACGTTGAAACTATTACTGGTTTCAGCTTGAATGGGTTGGCTCGCCCGGGGAAGTACCACCCTCTCATAGAAAACCGACGTGAAGTAACAGTGCTTGCATTGTTGCGTTTCGTTCGCTCAGTGAGAACGCCGCAGGCCTACTTCTCCTCCCCTCTCCTCCTCTCCCTCTCCCTCCCCTAATCCCTTCCCCCCGAAGGGTGGCAACGCACTTGCGACTCCTCTGGTGTTGTTAGTGTCCGTGGACGGTGGTGATCACTTAGCAGCAGGTGACCCACCTGTTCGTTTGCCACTTATGACATAAAAAAAAACATTTAGTATTTGTCTTATTCCTATCGGTTCACAAACAAAAAAATTATATTCGTTATTCTAGAAACGAGCTTCGGTCAATTTATTTGAAACTTTTGTTAACTGTATTTTGTAAAACCATGTTTGGAATTTTATATGAACACAAAGTTAAAAAAAAATTGCAAGGTTTCGTTTATTTTTTTATTTTTTTTTGTTCTTATTATTTTACTTACTTGTCTATTTTGTTGTGTATTGCATCGAGGTTTTTTTTTTAAATTAAAGACCGCGATAAAATTTTAAGAATATTTTCGCCCTTACCAAATGTCCACAGAGGCGGAATCGCGGGAATAGCTAATACATAAACGTAAACAACACAGACTTATTAATCAAACCGCGTCGTAAACAAAATATGTGCCCTGATATATCGTTTATGGGACAAAAAGATTCGAACATCGAGGGTCCAATTTATAGCGCTAAAACTCGAAAACATCTGTCGCAAGTAAAAAAAAACGCCTGGAATCGTTTAGCGGTTACCCGTATTTTACGGGCCCTTAAGTATATTCATAAATATTTGTCAGTTAAGTTATTAAATCAGAAACTACAAGGTACGCCCGTGGTGTTGCTCATGTGAACTAAAAGATTATTGTTATGCTGTTATTTACTACCTAAAAAATTAAACCAATTGGATGACGTATGGAATAATATATTTAATTATAACAATTTCATTCTATTAGGATTTACATTTTATTTGAAATTTTGAGATAAGAATAAAAAAAACTTTTAAATTATAGCTATATCTTTTATGTATGTCTATTGTAGATATATATGAGAGAAATTTTGGCCATCATGGAACGTCCAGTAGATGTGACACATTTATTTTACAATTTATAATCAATAATCATTATTACATTACGTAGTATAAAACAAACCGCGTCTGTCTGTCTGTCTGTTCGCGATAAACTCAAAAACTACTGAAAGGATTTTTATGCGGTTTTCACCAGTGGATAAAGTGATTCACGAGGAACGTTTTGATATGTAATTTGTCAAGGATTTTTTTTATAATCAGGGTAGGACAACGTCTGCCGGGCTCGCTAGTAATTAATAAAAACCAAGAAATAATTTATACAGTAAAATAATAATAATTAATAGGGTTTCATTAATAAAATCAACATATTTTTCTGGCGTGACGGCATAAGAGAGAGTCATGCCACTTGCTGTGACGGCATACAGGTCAATAATACTACCAAGACGCATCTATAGGTGGTTCACTTTAAAATATCTTGTAAGTTTATTTCCATTTAAAAGATTTGTTTTCATTATTCTTTTTAAATATTAACGCTCAAACGCTAACGTCTCTCATAATTGACGTCACAGCATTCTAAACATCACTAATTGTAATCGATAAAAGTAAGTCAAAGTGTAATCGTTAAAACAATATTTCGGAAGGTGTGACCTCACGCGCTCTCGTCGGTTTTTCTTTTCACGCCATAAAAAGAATGACGCATTTTTCTAATTTATTTTATAATTAAAAAAAAATTACAGTACTGTATTCTTTATGAAAATCAGATCAATATTATTAAATGGCTAAAACAAAATCACAACGTTCAGTTAACACGCTCAATAAACGAAATTCGAGTGAAAAACTCCGAACTTCCTCGATTCGGGTCCGCATAATAAAACTTATATGAACTACAGAAGTAACGGGAAAAGTTGAAGATAAATCAAAAAAAGGTCGAATATGGCCCAACGGATTTTCGCTCTTAAGAAAATCTCATATATTTTTACTATGTAGATATTTTTATGCGCTTAGAAATATTGTAAACGGTGTTTTAAACGACTGTTTTTGATAAATATTATAATGATTTATTCTGATTTTATAAAGATATTGTGTTTTCTTGTTTATATCGGGAACTATTGGAAGCTATATATAATATTACTCGAAGCCTGGACTAGTATGGATATATTTAGCTAGATTATAAGAGTATTTAAGACCACGCTAGGATCTATTGGAGGCGAATAATTACTAGTATTTAAAAGTATAAGCCAGAAAGTACATTAAGGCCGTATGTCGAAACGCGTGGCAGCGGAGACTAAGGACGAAACAGATTTAAAACAAGCTAAGAAACCATGAGGTACATCGAGTAGCAATATATTTTAATTACTTCTTCTTCTTCTTGTTTTGGCTCCGCAAAAGCATTTGCCAGTGTCAATGTTTCGTTTCAATAGAGATTACAACATATTTTACATTTTTGAGTAACATAAGATTATTAAAACGTAGGAAGTCATTTTAATTTGAATAATAAAAATTTTGGATTTGGTATTTGGATAAAGATGTGAAATACTCATATATACATATTTTATAAACAAATACCTATACAAAATATACCTTAAATGTTTATGTAGCATTGATTAAATACATGTGTTACATTAAATTTTAATATTATTTTCTGAAATAAAACAAGATAAAGTTTTATATATAGGATAGTCATTAGAAACCAATAGTGATGCGATAGATATAGGAAAAGCAACCTGTAATAACCTCAAAGAATGAAGGAAACTAGCGGAGTTATTTAAAGGACAAGAAACGAAAATATGAATATGATCGCCTTCATTAAATCCACAGGCACACGATGCACTTTGTACAACATGAAGCTTAGGTAGCTGAAGGTGAAAAGGAGTACACACATGGCCCAATCTCATACGAATTAAAATAGTTGTTACAATGCTATTAAATCCAGCTTTAAAAATTCATGTAGGTTTTAGGCTAATATTTGGCTGAATACTGAAATAAAATTATTTTTTACTAGTCTACATTTTAATCGAGATCTAACGATGTACTCAATGGTTTTTTTTATCCTCAAGTTACCCCCCAGGACAGCTTCATTTTTTTTTAAATACATCTAAGTAGTCAAGTAAGATATTTAAATTATTATTCTCATATTTTTCACCCTGATATGTAGTCCACTTTATGTGTATTGATTGATATCTAGAAATTCAACCTTCCGTCTAAGCTTTATTACATACGTGTGAATGTTTTGACATTCACATTTGTTGAGTCATTCGTATTCCGATCATCTTAAAACTACACTTTCCAATCATCATCATCGGCCTATAAGAGACCCGCTGCAGGGTGTATGTGCGATAGTGTTTCCAATTAAATGAGTTAATGTACGCAAATTCCGATAAATCCGTTGGTTAATGCCGGTGTTCGAACCTGCGGACATGAATGATATTCCACCGGTCAAACTACTGGACCACCACGACTTTCCAGTGCGAACATTTTAATTATGGAGTGTAAGGGGTGTCGAATAACATCATAAGACTTGAGCCACCCAAGCCAACCTCATCTGCACGTGGTGCACCCTGCTGAATAATGAATGAGGCAATGGCGAAAGCGGGGTGGTAGGGCTCTACAGCCTGACTGGGTCGCAACCACCATGTATATGTCGAAAAAGCCCGTCATAGTGATTCGCTTCTGCGGGTCGCGTTTCGGAATCAGCCTGTGCATATCCAGCTTTTCGCAGGCCGGCATGACAGCGGCGGCTGGCGATGGATAGATTCTCTCTCGGTGGTCACTATAGTTTTTGGATTGTACTGTACTTACCGTCAGGCATAGTGCAGTCATTATGCCGTGGTACAATTAAAAAATATATATACTTTCCAGTGCGCCGACTGTTAATCGAAAATCCGCGCTTAGTGATTGCTCACTGGATACTTGGAGGTGATAACGAAATGAAGGAGCATATCCCGAGCGCATTCACTAGTTTAACACTAGCTTAACACCAAATATCACCCACACATACCGACGGTAGGTATACATATATCAAAACACATATATCTATATAACCAACGTATACACCTATGGTTAGCTCAGTTTGCATGAATAGTTTAGCTCGAAACACGATGGTTGTACCGGAGGAATAGTGTTACGTACCCGCCGTAACCGTAATAGTTCTTTTCTTTTATATATTTTATTATTGTTTTTATTTTACATTTGCCTCCGGTATATATTGTACTGTGGTAAACACCGGAGAATAATGTGTACATAGTTCGTAAAAGTATGCATGCAATGTATATGCATGCATGTACATGCAAAGTAACAGCCCAAGCCGAACCAGTCCTGTGTCTTTAAGATCGTTGCCATACGACTGTGTGTCTTAAACACTCGTCCAAAAACCCAGTGAAGATGTAAATGCTAATCGGATTAACAGCATATATTAAGGTCGAAAAAGAACGAGCACTGATACTTTGTGGCAGAAATAAACATAGTAATTATGATGCCAAAGGTCTTAATTATTTATAGGGTTTTATGTAGCATTTGGACACAATCTCAACTAATGACCTAAGTCTAGTGGCCTAAATTGGTAACACGCTAAGTTTAAAGGACAGGATAGTTATTAATTGTAACTAAACACATATCTATTGATGTTTGGTGATAGATTTTCAGATTGATTATAATATAAGCATTGAGTATGCGCATTAAAAAAGGTACAGTTAAATTTGGGAATCAAATTTGCAAATACTATAAAATCTATATTTCATTAATGAAAGTCAAGTTTCACTTTCATTCTCAATTTCATCGACCTAAAATTGACCGTTTACGCAGTAAATGTTATATCAGTTATACGTATTTAGAGATCCATTACTCGGGGCTCTTTATTTCGTTCATATTGAGGTCTTATTACTTTATATTCTGTAATAAAATAATTAATATTTATCCATGAACAATTTTATGATATAAATCCATAAAATACACGTAACCGGAGATTGGAGTGAAACGTGGCCGACTAATAATTCCCGCGTTAAGGCACCCATCAAACTTCAAAGGTGCGCTTGTTGGTAACGAAAGCACTTTACGCAGCGTCAGAGGTAAATTAAAAATATACCCAAATTGCGAAACCGTACCGCACATTGTTTCAAGCGCTTTGAAGCGCGTACAGTAGATTTTTTAATATAAATTTCGAGCTGTAATTTAATGTGTTTTTCCACAAGTGTATTTGGTATATGAAATTATGATGCTGAAAAAAAAGTAAAATAATGTTCAATGGTACTGATTTTTCTTTGTATAAAATGCGTAGGCATTTCCTATATATTTAGAGGTACTAAATACTTATTTTCCGACTTACAAAAAAAAACGAGCAGTCATAAGGACAGTCGACAAAAGTGATATTTTAAGTTAATTTTATTGATTTATTTATTAATTTTGATTGATTATTATTATCTACCCAAATTGGAGGATATTACAAAATTACGACTTTCATTCCATATGACACAAATATTAACTGGACATGGGTATTGTAAGCAATACCTTAATCGCTTTAAGATTAAACGACAACACATGCCCCTGCGATAACACATCTGTGCAAAACTTTAAACCCTTGCTTCAAGATTGTTCTAAGTTTAGCACGAAGAGACTAGGGATCATAATGCTTTGTGATAGTCTTCGTACATATCTATTCGATCTGTTGAGCTTGATAGAGAAGTCCTGCCCTGAGCACTGTTCCTTCACGTCGGTTTTCTGTGAGACTACGGTACTACTCCAAGCGAACCGACCCATTCATGCTGAAACTACTAATAGCTACAGCGTGGCTCTACTACCTACAAAATTTAATAATTGCTTATTAAAACATTAATATAACTTTACGACGTATCACCAAAATCATGTCAAAAAAACACAACTCTATTTCTGAAGATAATTACGATAGGCAATAACTAATACAAACATTAGAAGATATAAGCAGTTGAAGCAATTTTATGTTAGTAAACCTTATTTGAACTTAGGCGTATAGTTACCGGAGCGGTTCGTATAAGTTGTTCGCTTCCAATAAAACTTGGTCGCGCTCTGTAATCTCAGACACGGCGTGAATAAATACATTCGATACACAATCCATACACTAAGAAACTACTTAAGTCTTAGTTATTTCTAAATACTTATTTACTGAAGGATTAATCTCCTATTATTTCTCTCTAAGAATTACATGAGGTAGCACAGATGAATCTTGGTTAGGTCAATCAGCCGGAGTGTATACTTTTTTCCAATATACTACCCGTCGTTGATGGGTTTTACAACTTTACTAGGCTTGCTGATGAGCGCGGAAGGCACTTAAATGAAATGGCAACTAGCACAAGGGTGCCAAAATGGTCGAACCTCGGCTTGGACTGTTGTTGCCTTGTTGTGTATTGAGTATACCAAGCAGGTTAGTTGGGGATTTGAATTCTGATTCTTTTTATACGTCATTGCATTTTAGAACCTATCATTGTCTGTCCAGTTAGTTGTACAAGCAAGCATCACATCTACCACTGGTGACGGATTGCCGATATCTCAGTTGCCGTTGACTTTATATTCTAGTGTGCTTACAATTGCGACAATGAGGTCACTATGCCAAAGTACTATATAAAAATTTCCAATGTTAGAACTATTGAGGAATGCAGCTGTCGATAACATACCGAGCACATCTAACCAAAGTGAGCTATAGATAGGGCCATAGTTCGCAAACTCGCTCCATAAAAAACCTCACTTCATAAAATATTATCATCACTCCTTTACACAAGATACAGAGTATTTCCAATTAAGAGAAATACAGCATATGTTGCCAAATATACTATTAGAAACAGGTAGTGTGCCCAATAGCGAAATTAT
>MU161741.1:0-12401 GCA_015888305.1 Antheraea pernyi
AAACAAACTATTCAGCTTTATAATATTAACTATAGATAGAAGAAATTTAATATGAAATATTATAAAATTATCAATGACGCACTCATATCTCGAATGTTTTTTCTTGACTGATTATATTTCGAATTTTGATGATTGTATTCTTACAAGGTACAACATACACATATACACATATACGTTCAATAAACAATGTACCCAAACAATAATATAATCAAAGATATAACGAAACTTTGGAATGCATTTCTGTGAGATATCACCTTCTTCTACTCATGTCTTCAAATAATATGACGGTCAGAAATACCTTCACGAGCTGTGCGATGTATAGTGCGGTGAGAGGCGTCTGTTCCGCCGGTTTCATGACTACAGTACAACCGGTGGCCAGCGCCGGCCCTAGCTTCCACGCGGCCATCAATAGCGGGAAGTTCCATGGTATTATCTGACCACAAACACCTGCAGACAACACAAAAGTAGGAGTTTTAGGCGGAATCTTGGAATGTCATGTAGTAGTCTTTATATTTTATTCATAATCTTTATGTCATTCATAATCTTATCTTAATTCATAATCATTTTATTCATATTGGTGGTGTTTTGCGTAATATAGTTTGATTATTGTGCACAGTTGAAGTGGATCGGAAATAATACCAAGGAACATGAATTCGGACTTGCCATATAAACACCCTGGAAAGTACTAACAAGAGGGCCACCATCTTGTTAGTTCATTGAAATCTACTAGAAGATTGTTTGCCAAAAATAAAATAAAAAAGAACACAAAAGTAGCAACCCTATATTAGTTGATCTTAGGATTATAGGCACCACTTAAATTTAATAGTTTATAGTCCTATTAAGTGCTTTAAAATAAAAATAAAAATGGGCATGTACTTATGACACACGATAGAAGTGAAAACTTACAAAAAAAAAAATGATGCACATTAAGTCTATATACTCGAAAACTTCATTAGTTTATATATAAATAAACCCGTTGTCTTAGGTATACATCGACACTCACCTAGTAACCGTTTGCTATTTTATTTTAGAAAAAAATTTAGCACAAATATTTTACCCAAGGGTGAGCTTTTCTTAAAACGTAACTAGATTTGACTAATTTTTTTATGCTGAACAACTCAGTATCAATATAATGGTAATTTCGTTGTATCAACAGAAAAAAAACGGGTTAGTAGAGGCATAATCAAATTTAAAAAAAAAGTAATATATCACTCAATTCTGTAGTTATTACCTTAAGTAAATAATGCTTCAATAAACGTTTAATATGACCTATATCTTGCAGCATACAGGTGTAACCTTGATACAAGATATCTTTAGTGGCCTTTTAAATGTATAGTGCAGTTTACTCCAAACTTTTCGACCGCTCTGAATATAGAGGCGCAGAATAAAAACTTAGATATAAAATTATATTATACTAGCTGTTACCCGCGGCTCCGCACGCTCTTTTTTAAAATGTATTAAAGAAATGTAAAATTGTGGATGGGTGTGTACATTACAGAAACGCTTTTTCAAAAACATTTGTAACTTCGACACGAACGCCATCTACTGTAACATGTAACGTGTACATTAGATATATGAATACTAATAATATATCGAATGGGATGGGATTTATCATCAGCAACATACCTGGATTTTCAACCTACTATATACCAAACTCAGTGCTCACTAACACTATATAAGAAAGTAATGAAAATTATAAGCTATACATTATCGAATAATATATCTTAAATCTTTTATTATATAGATATAATATGCCCGTATTGTCGATATACTTAAGTTATTCTTATACGTTGCTATAAACGCTGAGTTATGTAGAAGCAAACGCGGTAAATAAAACAATATGGCCGCCAAATTGACCAAAAAGATGATATAATTCATATTACATACAAATATATGACTTTCAATTAGGTATATTTATTATTATTGGAGTCCAGTAAGGTACACATCTATCGCGGTTGTAACATATGTTTGATCAATTTCACACGAACGAATGCCCAGGTAGCAGTTAATCACTACATAGTATACCAATTCAAATAAAAAAAGAATCATTAAAATCGGTTCACAATTGACTAAAATATCGATTAAAATACATAAAAAAATACATACAACCGAACATAGTAACCTCCTCCTTTTTCGAAGTCGGTTAAAAAAAAGTCCTCTGTCAGCTTATCTGTTCGCGATAAAGTCAAAAACTACCATTTTCACCAGTTTTTTACCATATTTTCACCAGTAGATAGAATGATAATTTATGGGGAAGGTTTAGGTATAATTTGTCAAGGTTTTCATTTTATTATCCGTCTCCGTCCGTATAACGTCTTCCGAGCCCGCTAGTTATCTGCCCGTAAAAGCCCCGTGAAAGTCGGTCCAATCAATTAGGAGATAGAAGGATATTGCGGACGAAGTCTTGAGAAACAAAATAAAATAGTCTAAGTTACTTCTTATAAGGTGAGTTATCTTCCAGTGAAAGTCCCGTGAAAATCAGTTCAAGCATTACGGATATTCCACTGCGTCCGAAGGCGAATAAAAAACCTAAATTATTTTTTATGAGGTCTGTTATCTATCAGTGAATACCCCGTGAAAATCGGCCCAAAGTAATGCGGACGAAGCCGCGGACAAATAAAATACAATATGTCAACCGCTATAATTTCGGTTATCTGGCAGTAAAAAGTAAAATTCCCGTTAAAATAGGTCCAGTCGTTTTGGAGATTACCCAGAACAAACAAACAAACAGACAAAATATAATAATATAAAAATATAGACAAAGTATAAAAAAAGTTTTTTTTGGTCATTTGTAGCCATATCCATTCATCAAAAAGTTGTTATTTTAATTGTACATACACAAACTTTATTTTTATAATACGTAATAGAGAACAAATAAAAAATTGGAAATAAAAGTAGTATAAAATTTCGAATACGAAAACAAAATAAACTTTGAAAATGTTAGCTTTGATACTTACCACATAACTTCAGAATTGGCAGTATGGATTAATTCCTTCGCCTGTCCTATTGAACGAATATTATAACTACTACTTACGAAATCTCTCAAAAGGAAAAAAGTGCCCGATTTTGAAACATTCTTCATTGGTGCTCTGCTTCTATTGGCGTTAGCGTGATGATATATAGCCTATAGCCTTCCTCGATAAATGAACTATCTAAAACCGAAAGACTTTCTCAAATCAGACTGGTAGTTCCTGAGATCATAGCGTTCAACCAAACAAACAAACAAACAAACAAACAAACAAACAAACAAACAAACAAACAAACAAACAAACAAACAAACAAACAAACAAACAAACAAACAAACAAACAAACAAACAAACAAACAAACAAACAAACAAACAAACAAACAAACAAACAAACAAACAAACAAACAAACAAACAAACAAACAAACAAACAAACAAACAAACAAACAAACAAACAAACAAACAAACAAACAAACAAACAAACAAACAAACAAACAAACAAACAAACAAACAAACAAACAAACAAACAAACAAACAAACAAACAAACAAACAAACAAACAAACAAACAAACAAACAAACAAACAAACAAACAAACAAACAAACAAACAAACAAACAAACAAACAAACAAACAAACAAACAAACAAACAAACAAACAAACAAACAAACAAACAAACAAACAAACAAACAAACAAACAAACAAACAAACAAACAAACAAACAAACAAACAAACAAACAAACAAACAAACAAACAAACAAACAAACAAACAAACAAACAAACAAACAAACAAACAAACAAACAAACAAACAAACAAACAAACAAACAAACAAACAAACAAACAAACAAACAAACAAACAAACAAACAAACAAACAAACAAACAAACAAACAAACAAACAAACAAACAAACAAACAAACAAACAAACAAACAAACAAACAAACAAACAAACAAACAAACAAACAAACAAACAAACAAACAAACAAACAAACAAACAAACAAACAAACAAACAAACAAACAAACAAACAAACAAACAAACAAACAAACAAACAAACAAACAAACAAACAAACAAACAAACAAACAAACAAACAAACAAACAAACAAACAAACAAACAAACAAACAAACAAACAAACAAACAAACAAACAAACAAACAAACAAACAAACAAACAAACAAACAAACAAACAAACAAACAAACAAACAAACAAACAAACAAACAAACAAACAAACAAACAAACAAACAAACAAACAAACAAACAAACAAACAAACAAACAAACAAACAAACAAACAAACAAACAAACAAACAAACAAACAAACAAACAAACAAACAAACAAACAAACAAACAAACAAACAAACAAACAAACAAACAAACAAACAAACAAACAAACAAACAAACAAACAAACAAACAAACAAACAAACAAACAAACAAACAAACAAACAAACAAACAAACAAACAAACAAACAAACAAACAAACAAACAAACAAACAAACAAACAAACAAACAAACAAACAAACAAACAAACAAACAAACAAACAAACAAACAAACAAACAAACAAACAAACAAACAAACAAACAAACAAACAAACAAACAAACAAACAAACAAACAAACAAACAAAAAAAAAAAAAAAAAAAAAAAAAAAAAAAAAAAAAAAAAAAAAAAAAAAAAAAAAAAAAAAAAAAAAAAAAAAAAAAAAAAAAAAAAAAAAAAAAAAAAAAAAAAAAAAAAAAAAAAAAAAAAAAAAAAAAAAAAAAAAAAAAAAAAAAAAAAAAAAAAAAAAAAAAAAAAAAAAAAAAAAAAAAAAAAAAAAAAAAAAAAAAAAAAAAAAAAAAAAAAAAAAAAAAAAAAAAAAAAAAAAAAAAAAAAAAAAAAAGAAAAAACCAAACAAACAAACAAAATGGTCTGTTCTGATTGGTCGTTATGTGAATTACAATATTCTTAACTTTTATCAGATTATTAAGGCTTTTAAGTTATGGAAAAATGTTATAAATCAAATAAAATTAAATTAAGAATTTAGATGAAGACAAATAATATTATGTGTGCAAACAATAATCAACTCGACTTATAGCTTCCTCCGACATATATATAACTTATCAACACGTTGACTGCCATGGGGTGACCCCTATTTCAATTTCAGGTGACCCTGTGACCGGCACTCGATTTCGTTACATCACTGTGGAGACCGGTGGCGCGGTCAATAGGTACTAAAAGTACATAATTGTAGTAAATATATAATATATATAAATATAATAATTTTTCATTTAGACCAATATTACTATAATGATTTAAAAGAAATCAATGCAATATAAAACATACAAATATAATTTTATTCGTACATGAAAAATTCTTTGCTTCAGTTCTTCGTAGCTGCTTTGAATTTTTGTTATAGCACGTCTTAGAAAATCGTAATGATTGCCTACAGCGCCGTGGGGAGAACCGGTAACGCATACCACGAAAAATGCTTCAAAAATGATTATATAACTCATATTATTTGTTAGAAAAGTTCATATTAGTGCCTCGGATAAACCATGGAAAATCCGTCTGGTAGTCAACGTGTTAATTAATCAAACAAATGATGGACTGTACAAACTTAAACGTATACACAGGCTACAATACTACGCATCGCTAGTCTGGAGCAAGCGCAATTCGTCACGAGCATGTCGAGGTTATCGGTGACGCGAACCCAGAAGTTTTCCGCCTACCAAAAATCGCTCAACAGGACAAGAAGTTTTCACTTTAAAAATTTTTTTTCGGTCTATATATGTATTTTTGTTTAACATTCACACTTGGTCTAATTATCGACCACTAGTTTAAATAAATAACTACACCAATAGTTACTTTACGACAAGTCAATGATTTCATGAAAGCGGTAATTATTTTCGCTCAGTGACAGGTTTAGGGTGCGTGAAAGTAGACGAAGAACATCACGCAAATGTCTGTCAGATCGTTCGCCCCGAACAACAATATTTCGTTCGAATAAATTGTACTCGTGTTCTTTGGAGGTCAAGTTACCTTTTATAGTCTGAAGCTGTCTTTCATTTGTCAGTTATTAGTTAATTTATGATTAAAAGCTTATTTAATCTTACATTTGTATATGTGTATATATTTACATAGTATAAAAAATAGATTATGATTTCCATACTTAAATTTATAAGTTACAACTTCTATTCACCTCTAGATAACATCGCGGCGTCTTGTGTTGTCGCCGCAGCTTACTCGTAGTACCCAATTTGCTTATGTAAATACGCAGTTCGCATTCTGACCTGAATAATTCATCGTCCTGCACGAACATTTGACTGAAGTTTGAAAAATCAACACATACGTGAATGCGCCCTCCATTCGTAGATCGAACTTCAATTCAGAATTATAAAAAGTTTAAATATTTGCCGTTATTGACAGAGATGTAGTTAAAGTTTATCTTAACAGATAATACAAAGTCATAGCAAATTGTTTTAATAAACACAAACTAGACAATATTATATTCTTTTATCATTAAAATTGGATTTATCTCATTTTGAAATGTAACGAATTATAAACTTCTAGGAGTTTGAAATAACCAATACGCCGTGGGCTGGCACTATGATTATGCCTAAACCTTACTTCATTAAAAGAATTATAACCCAGCAGTGGCTTACAGGCTGATGTGATGATAATTAATAATAATGACTATCTATCTATTCTATACATATAATAAAAATGAAGTGTCTGTATGTAATATCAAAATAATTTTTTTTTACTACTTGGGTACGAAAGTATACACGGTACTGATAACAAAAATTCAATTTTTAAAAATTTTGTCGGTCTGTCTGTCTGTTTGTTCCGGGTAATCTACGAAACGGCTAGACCGATTTTGACAGAAATTTCACTGACACATAGCTGAAATTACAGCAGGTTTCTTAGGCTACTCTAAATTAGACTAGGTATTAACCGCGGCTTTGTCTGCAATGCTATCTCCAAAACGGTTGGACCGATCTTCATGAAATTTTTATTGACAGATATCTGACCCTATAAAAAGTAATAAAGCAATTTAAGTTTATACTAGCTGTTACCCATGGCTTCGCTCGCAGTACTATCTATAAAACGGTTCGACCGATCTTCACTAAACTTTTACTGGCAGATAGCGGACCTTATAAAAAAGAATTCAAGCAATTTTAGTTTATACTAGCTGATAACCGTGGTTTCGCTCACAGTGCTATCTCCAAAACAGTTAGACCGGTTTTCACGAGACTTTCACTGGCAGATAGCTGACTTTACAAAAAGTAATTGAGGTTATTCTATTTTAGACTAGCTGTTCCCCGCGGCTTTGTCTGCGTGAAATTTAGCAAGATTTCAACTCATTCTTTATTTTAATAAGAGAGATAATTATCATCTTATTGTTTCCAATTCGACATTATAATTATTAATAACTTTAATGATACAGAGGTTTTCCTAATAGGATCTTAGATTATAAACGTATTACGTAAAGAGTGCTATAATACATTTTCTTACGGAACAGACAAGCGTTTATTTTTTGTATAATCACAAAATCATAATTATAATGGCAATATATATTAAATGTAACGTAATAATGTAAATCTTTATAATAATATTTTAAGTTATTGTTTCGTTAGTTCCGTACAGAGTATAAGTGAGCACTGAGGTGGTTATATTGTGGGTTAAGGTTCCAAATATGTTGCTGATGATAAACCTCATTTGGCACACTATTAGTATTTATATATCTAATGTACACGTTACATGCTACTGTAAGTGGCGTGCGTGTCGTACTTACAATTGCTTTTAAAGAGCATTCCTATAATTGTTCATAGTCTTACAATTTTATAAGTCTTTAATACGTTTAAAAAAAACGCATGCGGAGCTGCGGGTACAGCTAGTTAATTATATATTTTTATGTAGTTATATCATATTCCATCTTAAGAGTGGTATGAATTAAGAAGATATTGACTGTACAAGCATCAACGCCACGTTACTTTCTGCTGCACGCAAACAGACTTGCCTTGTTGTATTCCTGTGTCTGTAATCTGTATATTTAATCATGTTAGACTAAAAACTACACACTACATATGTATATTGTATAGAAAAGTAAATTAAGTGTTTGTTAAAATATAAAAAAAGGCGTTAATTTATTTATTAGAGAATTATATTTAAAACGGCAGCCTACAAATACCATGAAACAATAATAATATTTTCACGAGAATGAGGTTTCAGGTACCAGCTAGTGTCAGATAACATGTTTTCATTCTTATACGGGAAGCAATAGTTAAATTAGAAAACTTCTACTGATAAAATAAATCGCGAATACACAATAACAAACATAAAGGAGAACAATAAAGACAATAAAGCCCGTAACGCAAGTTTGCCACACGAAATTGAAATCCAACAAAACCGAATTTACATTTCGTATTAGAGAGTTCAGAGCAAACTTTCTGCCAAAACTGCCGTTTAAATTGGCGCCGAAACAGATTCGCAACATCATTCGTTTTCGATATTGGCGTCACGTAGAGGTAACCCTGAGGGGATATTGCAATGCGAGCCAAGAGGACTAGGAAAATAAAATCGTAGCCATCGCTTCAGGTAATATCCCCAGACGGGCCCAACACGAGCAACCTAATAAATTGGGCCCTTAAAATACTCCCATTTTATACAATCTATTCGAGTTTGAATCGTTTATTAAAGTTGTTCGTTGGTTAGACTGAAATATATCTTTAAAATATCCATAAACTATATGAAGTATTTACATAATAAGAACATTAGTAAATTTATTGATAACTAATTTTTGATCACGCCTTATAATAGTACTGTTTTTCTGGATGAAAGGTAAGTCATCATCATTATCAGCCTGTAAGAGACCCACTACAGGGCCATAGGCCTCTTCCCGAAGGAAGATATGGGCATAATCACCACGCCAGCCCACGACGTATTGGCGATTTCAAACTCTAAGAAATCCACAGTTCTATATTTTTCCCACATACAGTGGTACTACAAGAACATTTCTCAGGTTCAGGTTTCCTCTCGATGTTTTCCTTCACCGTCAGCCAATAGTGTTACCTATTTAAATTAGTAAATGTACGCGAATTCCGAAAAATTCGTTGGTACATGCCGGGGTTCGAGAACCTGCGGACATCGAAATAATATTCCACCGGTCAAACCACTAGGCCATCACCACTTGACCTGAAAGGTAAGTACTCTATGTATTTTCCTGTACTCCAGACAACGTGTGCGCAAAATGTCGTGATGATAACCGATCAAAGTAAACAAGTACGCGTCAAAACGTAACAAATAAACAAACTCACATTCCCATTTATAATATCAATTAGAGTTATGCTTACTTAGCGGAATTTATGATGTTTACAATTATACCTTAACTTGCTTGTACCTGTTACTTTTTTTAATTGTCTAAGGTTATCGTCATTTTATATGATTTTGCCCGGTTTCTGAAATACTCGGTTAAACTACCAATAGTTATTGGCTCAACAAAGTTATCCATAAGATAAACTGTCAAATGGCCCGTTGACAATGTGTGTTCAGAAACGTAATTTCACAAGTTATCGAACCGATAACGTTATTGAACAGATAAACTGTAGTTAAAGTACCTCAGAAACCGGACATAAAACGCTTACTTATCGAAAATATGTATTATTTATTATTAAATATCTGGCTTCACTCAATTGTACTTGTGAATAGCATTATTACTCGTTCTACTGCCAAATAGGTAGAATCAGAATCATATTTATGTATTTTTACCGCAAATCGATAAACCTACAGAACACTCACTGTAGATGTCGCTTAAGACGATGTTTTTTTTTCTTCCTCGGTATGGGCTCTGCCTATGTAAGCAATTTCGCCAATGTCAAGTATGACAAATACACGTTTTAAACTTATTACCATATCACGTTGAATTTGACAATAATGATCGTGATATGTCATTGACACCACTTTGAAATGATTTGGTTTCCCTTTGGTTTCATGAGGTTTACTTTTTTTTGCAATCAATCTTCTAGGTTATTGCTGCCATTGTCGATTACATATTACAAGTGTCTTAGGATGATTTCAATGCTTTGTTTGGTGGCCCCCTCGTTAGAACTTTCCACGGAGTTTTTGTGGCCTCTCATTATTTGTCATCCGCGGTATTATTTCCCATCCACTTCATTTGTACAAAATAACCGAACTATATTACGTAAAATACCACCGATATAGTGATATATAGAGTCAAATAACACAGAAGTATGAATAAAATATGAAACTCACTATATGACTAAAATCCCGCCAAAAACTTTTTACTTTTTTAATTTTATTATAATCGCAATGAGAGTTTGCTTTACTGATAATCGCATTTTACTATCTGATTATCGATACTAATCTGTAATCGATTTTTAAATTTGAGTAGTTATAAATACCTATTTGTAAAATTTGATTTCAATGATTCAATACAATATTAATTTAATAATTCAATATATATAGGTATTTTGGTTAGGATTATTATTTTATTTAGTACTAATACTTTTTATGTGGCAATTTCAAAGTAATAATTTAATTATTTTTTTAATTATTATCATATATTTTCATTTAAAAATTATGCTCTACCATTTCGTTCTTTGAATGTAATACTTCTGTTTCAAAACAATTATATGCGATCCATTTTAAATGTGGCATCGATAGTCGATAGTTTGTGCTTAGCCGAACAAAAATTATTTTGATTTGAAATGGCCAGCACTGCAGAACGGCAATTTCATAAGTAAATACCTATTATATTATATTTTGATTAAAAAAGACTAATTTTGTTACAGGAATAAGTTTAGCTGTCTTCAGTACCTAAAAATGAAACCTAAGTAGATTTAAATTGAAAAGTGCCACAATTTTTTATTTTAAAATTTCTATTTTTTTTTATAAATGCACGTTACTTTATTGCTAAATCCCATAACTTTAATATTCAATCAGTTTTAAAGCGATCTTATATCAAATTCCCCCAAAAAAATTGTGTGCTTATAGGAGCCTGTGAGACTCCACTTCCACAGTAGTGGTAAGAAAAAATGACGTCCATACTTAAACCGTTGCTATTATAGAAACTGCATTCATACGGAGAATGATTTGTAAAAAAATACAACTTCTAAGAGTCCATGATATAAACCAATAGTAAAACGTTTATAGCCTACGGTCTTATCGCAATAAAAGATATTTTCAGTCGTTAACGTATTCTATTGATTTATTACTTTGCCACATCAGCGAGGCTTTCAAAAAATCCTTACTAATATTATTAATGCGAAAGTGTGTTTATTTTACGTTATTAACGTACGTTACAAATTGTACATCTATATTATAATAAAACTGTAGCAAGGTCAAATCTGTACATTAAATATTTTTTGAAAATTTTGATCGGATGCGCGTTCACAGGGACATACAGACAGACAGACAGACAGACAGACAGACAAAAATTTTAAAAGGGTTAGTTTTGGCTTCTATATCGATAACAAAGCCTACCCCGATCAAAATTTTCAAAAAATATTTAATGTACAGATTTGACCCTGCTACAGTTTTATTATAATATAGATAGATAAATAAATAAATCTTGTCACCTTTGTTTAGCAAACATTTTTTTATACAATGAAATAAATGTAACAACATAAGTGACAGTTTCGTCTACATAAATGTTTCATAAGTGGTCGATAATTAAGTACAGAAATGTCATGTAGGCTTAGCTCAGTTGTAACGTACGGGGCTTTAAATATTTCGACGGGGCCGACGGTTCCAATCACGGTGGTCGTTTTTTTTGGTATGTTTTTTTTTTGAAGTAGCATATGGAAATATAGCTTAATTTTTTAGCTAATCTGTCTGCTATATAGCACAAAGAAAATTTACCAAAATTCGTCAAGAATATCATGAACTACATTTTTTTACTTTCGTCCGTTATCCTGGAGAATCCCTTGCGTTTTATAAGATAAAAAGTATCCTAGATGTAACCTTGTAATATTGGTTATTACTGTGCCAAATTTCGTCTAAATTGGTTCAGTACTTTCAGAGTAATACGTGTTTAAAGGGACAGACAAACAGGCAGATCCTAGAGAATCCCTTGCGTTTTATGAGATAAAAAGAATCCTAGATGTAACCTTGTAATATTAGTTATTACTGTGCCAAATTTCGTCTAAATTGGTTCAGTACTTTCAGAGTGATTCGTGTTTAAAGGTATAGACAAACAGGCAGATCCTGGAGAATCCCTTGCGTTTTATAAGATAAAAAGTATCCTAGATGTAACCTTGTAATATTGGTTATTACTGTGCCAAATTTCGTCTAAATTGGTTCAGTACTTTCAGAGTGATTCGTGTTTAAAGGTATAGACAAACAGGCAGATCCTGGAGAATCCCTTGCGTTTTATAAGATAAAAAGTATCCTAGATGTAACCTTGTAATAGTGGTTATTAATGTGCCAAATTTCGTCTAAATTG
>MU161741.1:14355-38290 GCA_015888305.1 Antheraea pernyi
GTATGTATATATATGTATGTATGTGTATGTATATAGGTTATTTGTTATCTTAATTGGACCTGGTAGGTGATGCTGCGAACGGGTTCAAAGCATATTTTAAAATATTTCTCACATACCAACTGGGTATATGTTTGAGTGAGTCCCTGGATATTTGGGATTCACAATTTGAAACAGTAGGTATCGCTGCAATCGGGTTTTGAGATGTATTTAGATTTTTCGCGTTTAAAAGTACAATCGAAACCGGTAATAACCGATTTGGTGCAGACGAAGTCGCACGGGTCAGCTAGTTAATAATAAATCAAGATGCAATAACTTAAATAGTTTCGAGCGATATTTAAAAATGAACCTCAGCTTATCCAAAATTGATCAACATTATATCTAAGAGGTTATATAGTAATAGATATTCCAATTATTGGAATTATTTTGTTCCTAGTTATAATGAATCACAGCATTCTTATAGGCTTAGTTATATTAATGAATAATAACAAGGAAAAAAGCAGGCCTATGTTGTTTGTCACTTCCTTTTTGGGGCACGCTAATTTTCGAAAGTTATATGTCCATAATTTTAGTATCTCAAAAAGTGCAAAAATTAACACCTTGTTATTTTGGGTATTTGAGGCATAGGTAAGATATTGTTCTTAAATTTTCCGAGCGAAAACCAACTTATGACAATTTTTCGGTATTTTCGATTTTCCCTTTAAGGGCACTGCGTAACTCCAGTAAAAAAGCTCTGGTTATAAGGACCTATATTATTAAATAACTCAATAAATTTTGGGTAATTACAATAAACTACGGTAATTATTAGTACATTAACTGTATGACTAAAAAAAATTATTAACAAAGAAGTAAGAAAGAACAAAGAAAGAGTTGGTACCGACTTCCAGTACATCTCTAGGTAGCACACATATTCATATGGTTTTTTTAATTTGGTTAATTTGATAAACTATTTATTTTCCGCTTTTTAGTGCCTTATGGGTTTTTGATTGATATTGAAGTCGGTTTTTGTTTACAAAAATCTAAAAAATACAGATTAGATTTACATTCATTTTATAGATATAGAAGATAGTTTTAGATACCATAAAATACCTATATAGATTTTTTAAAGTAATGAAGTAACATGTCTGAAATAATAAACCAGAGAAAAGGCGTGCTATCAAATAAATACTTTATATTCCGGTATTGTATGAAAAAATCTTTTATTAATTGGAATCGACTTGTTACCCCGATCTTTTTTTCTGTTCTGAATTAGTATAAAAAGGGATCAATTGCATTTTTTTAGACAAGTGACGGTAGACCAAAGGCTTAACTTGTAATGATTTTATTTTGCAAAACTAGACCAATTATTGTTAAGATATTTTCCATGTAGTTTAAAAAGACCGTAGTGTATGAAATAGAATGAGTGGATTTTAATCAGTCTATTTATAAACTAGAACATAACATCTTGTTTTCCGTAAACCGGTATTGTATTTTTTTCGCGCGATACAGTGACACAAAATCTTACATCACTGCGACAACATTACACATATCACCTCCACACACGTGTAAGTGGAAGGGTTTTATTTTTTTTCCCTTATCAAACTGAAGTAGTTTAGAAAATTATCCGATACGAAATATATATAAGAGTTGTTGAGGTATGCTTAGTAGACATATTATATGTTTCAACAACTCATATATGTATGAATAGTTAGCTTAGCTTAGGTTAGCTCAGATAGGTCGCGAATTGCATGTATCAGGCAACAGACCAAGCCGAGGTATGCCGTGCTCCCTTGAGCTGGTTGTCAAATAAAATCGGCTGAGTGCCTTAAGCGCTCGCCTTAGTAGTCCGGTGAAGCTGTTAAGACCTTGCTTGGCCAATAGCGTAGTCAGTTCGAATAAAAAATTCCAACTGTATTTTCATGTATCACTTCTTCCATCCTAAATTGCTTCGATCACTTATTGTTCGAAGCTAAATTGTTACCAACATATATGTTACAAGTTTTCCTTAACCGCAGCTGTGTTAATTTACTAAAGTCAACATTACGAAACGAATATTTTGTTTAAGATCCAAAATGAATATGAATATCTAAATCCTGTTTATCGTGCATGTTAATAAGCACAATCTGATACAGTTTGCTTTGTATTTTATGCAAAACAGAGTAAACTTACAATAAAATCTACATATACATATGTTCAAATAATATACAGAGACACCAATGAGTTATTTATCGCCACAGGCCGCATTAGCTTCAAAAGTGTAATATATTTATCTTATCATCAGGCAAATATAGACTGTAAGGTTATTAGCACAGGGATACATGTACCTCGTACGTCTTATGCATTTACTACAATATGTAATCGATATAAAATATGTAGGTCTGTCTACGTATTACCTATATAAGAAAAAAATAAAACCAAAGTTTATTATTACATTAAAATATGCTTTACACGAATATCAGGTTTGGTGGATTTATTCACAATATCAATAACTTATCACAAAAAATACAATTAGTGCTACCGCGCACTGCGGTTTTATTCCTGTAGGATTATTTTTTCGCATAATCTGTGATCTATCGAATTAGAATGAAGTTCATGCATTGAGCGTAATCGCACCGGATTTCAATTCTGTGGAATTTAAACATCAATCTGCTTGCGTATAATTTTTGTATACATTTTAAAAATAAATAAACAAATTTGTACTTTACTGTTCTAGTCGAGAGCGGTACTTCATTTACAAAGGTTGCCACAGTAATGACAAAACTTGCGCAAAATTTATCGCAACTCGCGGACCATTTATGACGAAATTATTTCTTACGCGAATTAATATTTAAAAACAAGTATTATACAAATACGTTAAAAAGTAAAATCTGACTTTTTTCCGATGACTAACGGCAGCCATTTTGAAATTCGCCAATATGTTGTAATTTCATTTTCGTGTATCGTCACGACGGCTGAATAAACATGAAAAACTGCAAAGTCGTAAGTCTAAAGGCACCGGTTTTAATTCAGTTTGCAAGATTTGACGTAAGTGAACTAATAAACATTGCAAGCTAAATAAAAACTTGTAAAAATATAAATACATCGGTTGTAAAAAATATAAGTACAACTTTGACTATAATTACATTTATAAATACACTTTTGCATAACAATTACTTCCCGTCTACTACATTGCATGCATCGGTGGATACACCGATATTAATGTACATTATTCATATGAATCCTACTCGCATACTAGTTAAGTCCGCGACTTCGTTTTAGTAAAAATTGTTCCGTAGCTTCCTGGTAATTATAACAGCTAACTATGGTAGCATGATTCATTGCGGGCAATCGCTTTGATGTGTAAAATCTTTCCTCCCGGTTGCTGGTTACTTTTTATGGTAGTGATTTTAGAAAAGGGACGAAAATGTATTACTGGAAGGGGAGGAAGCGCGCTATTTGATTTGACCAATGAGGGCGCGGGGTGGCCTAGACAATCAGCTGTGCACTCATCTTCATTTATACAGTGTTGTGTATTGGTGAATTAATGGTTAAGTAATAGTTAATAGCGTAGTCAATTCGAGAAAAATACAGTGTAGTGTTTAAAATCTGAGCTTATATTTACACGTGTAATTTATATTAATAATTAACTTTACTATTAAGCGTCTGATAACGTTCATCATTCGTAAAAAATGCGAGCAAGTAATATGGAATTATTCCAATAAATCCAATTTTAGTCGAGAACTTTTTCATACTTTTAGGTTAATTCCTGACGCTGTAAATATAATATTTTTTATTGTGATCTCAAAAAGTTTCCTCGTTTTAAAATATATAATTCATTCGAGAAAAATTATTTCCAGTTATACAAGATTCATTTTTCTCAGGATCCAAGTGACTATTCCGTATTTACCACGACTAGAATTAAACTTACGCTATCAAGAACGCGCCGTAATATAGAGTCACATACATTTTCATGCATAGAATATATTCGACCAATAATATGACAAATAAATTGACATATATTTCATCTCAATCTCATAGTAAGATTAAATGCCAGGTGTTACACATCATAATTATGCGACTACTGCAAGGCTCGCTCGTTTTTTTTCTAATAGCACTTCCGTGTGCTTTTGTATCTTGCTTCCTTGTACTACTTGTGTAGTAATACTAGCGGGCCCGGCAGACGTTGTCCCGACCTGATTATAAAAAAATCCTTGGCAAATTATATACCTATAAAACCTTCCTCATTAATCACTTTATCCATTGGTAAAAACCGCATGAAAATCCGTTGAGTAGTTTTTGAGTTTATCGCGAACAGACAGACAGACAGACGCGGTAAGGGACTTTATTTTATACTATGTAACGATACCACATCAGTGTCATTTTCTACATAATCAAAGATCTCTTTACTGTCTTCTGACCTACTCGCACAATGTCATAGGAGGCAAACGAACAGGTGGGTCTCACGTGATGTTAAGTGATTACCACCGTCCATAGACACTAACAACACCAGGGGAGTCGTAAGTGCGTTGCCATCCTTTGGGGAGAAGGGGATGGAGAGGAAGATGAGAAAAGAGAGGGGAGGCGAAGTGGGCCTCCGGCGCTCTCGGTGACCGAACGAAACGCAACAATGCAAATACTGTTACTTCACGTCGGTTTTCTATGAGAGTGGTACTACCCCAGCGAGCCGACCAATTCATGCTGAAACCAGTAATAGTTTCAGCGCGGCTCTATCACCTACAACACTTACATTTTATTTGCATATTTTTTAACACAGATTTCCCAATTCAAACAGAATTCCAATTTTATAAATAAATAAAATAGGTGCTTAATATTTGACCTAATATCTAGAAACACAAAAATTATACTCAAATCTCAGCGTTTATGTTAAAGCACAGTGTCAATAACTAACAGAGAATAATTTTTCGAAATTTGAACAAACAAAAGGGTTTATTGTCCGTTTTATTATCTAAAGCTATTAACTCAGGACCGCTGCTCGCAGGTTTTACACCGCTCATCCAAACTATGTTTATTTAAATTATTATCAATACTTTCGAAATTTTAGACCAAACTTTTTACCTAAGGTTCTCTTTGTTGTCTATGAGTATTTGTTTTGATAATATTATTTTATGTGTTAAATATGACCATAAAGTATCATATCCTAGAATACCGCAAGTATGTAACTTTTCACCTGGTATAGTGTAAATAATACTGCGGAGAGTCTACATCAATACAAAGTAATACCAAGTCTCAAAAAGGATTGGTATGTTGTATGGATGAATGAATTCTTTATTGCACTTTTGATTTGTACACTGACGAGCTTAATGCCATGAGGCATTTTCTTCCAGCTAACCAGCGGTATTGATGTTAAGCAAAAACTTTTGTAGGCAGGTAGTACTTATATTTGGCGGCGGCGGTGGGAACGGACTTATCGCTGCCGAGCGTGGTTTCGGCCATGCTTGGCAGCGAACAGGCTTAGCGAGCGATGGCCTCCTTCTGCGAGGAGGTCATCTCGCAGAAAGAGCACGCGGAGAGGGCCCGCGAGGCAGACCCTCAAAGTGGCCCTCTCCGCCAAAGGAGAATAGGCGGGAAGAGGCGGCGCTTTGCCCAATTCCTCCCGCCACCGTAGCCGGACCTGAGGGGATGGGCCGGGGGGCCCATCTCCTCAATGCACTGGTCCGGTGGACGAGGGGGGACAGCCGGTGTGTACCCGGTCTGTCCCTCTATAGGTAGGAGCCCGGCGGCCACCTTCCGCCGGGCGGACCGTGGGGGCGGCTCTACAAGGTTGATTAGCTTGAACGATCCCTTGCCGCCCCCACAAAACGGTCTGTCGGTACACCGTGGGGTTTTAGTCTGTGCGAGTCGGACATAACCCACCCTCTCCCCCGGGAGGGTGGCGTATCCATAAGGGATTTCCCCAATTTAAAAAAAAAAAAAAGTAGTACTTATATAAACAAAACAGAAGAAAATGGATAAATAAATATATATTGTATGAAGTTGCCTCTAGAATACACAATAGGTATAATCTATTAATTAATAAAACATCATAATGTATTTTTTTTAAAACAAGAAAATTTTAACAAAAATTGAAATCGACTTAAATAATGCACCTAAAAGTCTTTGACAAATAGTTAGGCATCTATTAAATCTGGGATTGTCATAAATCTACCAATAACTCAGTTACTATACTATATTTCCGATTCTGTTTTGAGGGGTTCTCTGATGTATCTTCGAAATTCAAGGTCCAATGTTAAAGCTTTCGGTGAAGGAAACATCGCGATGAAACCATATCATGTTGGTAAGGATTTTTCGAAGTCCGCCATCTGCCACCTACCACCCTCGAGTTATATATCTGTCGCCGTGCATCTGTTGATGCGTTCCGGCAATTACACTTAAGAGCCAGCCCCCTGTAAGTTTAGCGTGTTTACCATCAGACTACATCGTTATTTAACAACATAAGTTAGTGGACAAACGCTAAAACAAAAAAAAAAACAAGCAACCGATTAAAAAAGGCGATCACGGTATATTATTTCACATGTTTAGTGTACACAAATTTTATTTTAAAAAATCCCAATGAACTCACCGACGGGCTCATGACGCGTGTAAGCGAAATATTTCCCATCTATGGGCAATGTTTTCCCCTCGGCCTTGTCCGCCCAGCCGGCGTAGTATCGCAAGTTCTTCACTACGGCAGCGAGGTCTCCGTAGTACGCCGCCGTGTACGGTTTACCATTGTCCAGCGTTTCCAAACTCTGTAATAGAATTATTTAATCTATACTAATATTATAAAGAGGTAGAGTTTGTGAATTTGTGAGTTTGTGACGTTGTAAGGGGTAATCTCAGGAAATACTAGTCCGATTCTTTCAGTGTTATATAGCTCATTTATCAGGGAAAGTTATAGGCTATATATCATCACGCTAAGACATATAGGAGCGGAGCAGCAATGAAGATTGTTGCAAAATCCGGGTATTTTTTCCTTTTCAGAGCTTCCGCTGCGTTTTAGCGCAAAATAACCATTCCACGCTTACGTATTACCGCCCAACGAAGTGGGCACGGGTCGGCTAGTAATATATAAATTTACTAGCGAATCCGATAGTAATAAATCATAAATATAATTATAACATATTAACCCTTCGGGCGTTGAAAGTAAAAAGACTAATTCTAGCTTGTGTTTGGATCCCATTAACGGTACAGGAACGAGACTTTCAACACATATGGGTTTGAGGACATATTTTTGAAACCTTGGTTTAGATAAACCTTATTTCCTCTAAATCTAATTGGAATTTTGTATAATTCATACTTACATGACATTTTTACCGAGTCCCATATTGGGACCCTCAACACTTGAGTGGTTCAAAATCGAACTAAATAATTTCGGAGTAATTTCTAAATAGCAAATTTTACTTCGCGTCCCAAGGGATACCTCCCTAGAGCAAAAAATAGAATAATACGTGTATAGAGGACTCAAAATGAAAAAATATTTATTATAAGCGTTATTTATAAACTTACTCACTGTATTAAAACTTTACTCTATAAAATAAAACACCGCCTTTTGGTAAGTTTCTGATTTCAAAGATATGCAACAAAATAAAATTTCGTATACCTAATAATTAAAAAAACTCGAGATAGTCATAAGGACTGCCAACAGATGTCTAAACTCTAAACAATGGAATAACTTATTGAAATCCTAAAAATGTTTCTTTAATGACAAGTGCTTTTGAGATCCCATTACCATCTTTTTAGATCATACAATAACGGTAAAGTTCACATTTGATCAATTTTTGAAATATCTTGAGTTGTATCGAATATCATAGAGTAGAATGGTGCGGCATTTATTTCATTTATGAGTGCATTGTTTAGTGCAGTGTGTAGTTTTTGGGATTTTGAAATCAATTATAGACTGAATTATTCAATATGAATTGAAATTATTAACATTGCTCTGGTTTTCACATCTATTTGCACTTGAAGCGATAATATTATATATAGTTTTATTAATTCATGGAAAATATGATGGGTTGTACAAGCTCAATACAAAATATCAATATGTATTACATATACACAGGCCGTTATACTACGTGTAGTTAGTCTGACACAAACGCAATACGTTGCCATGTGACAGTAGTCCGGTGAAGCTGTTAAGACCTTGCTTGGTCAATAGCGTAGTCAGTCCGAAAATAAATAAATCCGGGAGATAGTTTATAAGGAAAGATAGAATTCTTTATCTATATCTATATAGATAGAAACAGAAAAAATATAGTAAAGCATAGAAAAATATACAACACAGTGAAGAATCTCTTGTTTTTTAAGGCGGTTAACATTTCGACTGCCACGCCGTAATTACATGTTTTTTTTAGGATACGACGAATTAATTTTTACAATTGTAAAAAAAAATCTAGCGTTCTGGTAATAAATAGCCACCACGGCACTGCACCGTGGCGTCACAAGAGAAACCGTGGCCGGTTACATAAAACCAAGTGGCAGTCAAAGTGTTAAAAGGGATATTTGGTCTTAGTGCACCGAATGCTTTAATAATAATATAGATGCATATTGCCTTAACCTCCACACAAGCTCATGACCGCGACACATTGATAATGTCTAACACCTAAATACTAAAACATATTTTTAGTTATAATATCATTGTCTAACACTGAAAAATCCTGGTCACATATAACCCAATGTGGTAGTCATAGTGTTAAAAGTATACTTGGTTCGCCTGTTGCCTTAATCTTCACAGGCCCATGACCGCTACATAATAATAATGCCAATTATCTAACATCCAAAAATCTGGAAGCTTTATAACCTATATTTCCACTACATCGTAGTATTACACAGATGTGACTCGAGGTGTTTTCCACTCGATATTTTCTTTCGACGTTAGCTAAAGGTGTTATATTCTAGGACCGTTCCCTCAGCGTGGAGCCCTTGAGTACGCTGCTCGCGCGTATACAGTGACACAAAATCTTACAACACTGCAACAACATTTATCATATCATGCACACACGTGCACGCACACATGTTTTTATTTTTTCACTTATCGAACTGAATTAGTTCAGACAAAAGAAATTATCGGACACGAAATACATATAAGAGTTATTGAGGTATATATACTTGGTACACACGTATATATCTCACTAACTAATATGTAGCTTAGCTTAGTTTAACTCAGTTATGTCGCAAATTGCATGAACTAGGCCACGGCCCAAGCCGAGGTGTGCCGTGCACCCTTGAGCTAGTTGTCAAAATTAAATCGGCTGAATGACTTAAGCGCTCGTCTTAGTAGTCCGGTGAAGCTGTTAAGGTCTTTCTAGGCCAATAGCGGAGTCAAATAAAAAGTGTTACTATTTACATTATTGATAAATAAATATACGAAAATTCTAATAGATTCGCTGTTAGATAACAAACTTATAAGTACTGTATCTATCGGACGGTATCCTAAAGGTCTTAACTCCGAAATATATTTTAATGACTTGCCAACTTCATTAAATAAAGAGCTGTGCAAAGATCTTGTAGGAAACAGAACAATATTTGACTAATGTAATATTTCTGCCACCACGATTTTTTTTCTCCAGTATTATCGAGACAACCATTCTATAGTGACGACACTCCACGCTTTAATGCAACTTATATAATAATATAGATGCATATTGCCTTAACCTCCACACAAGCTCATGACCGCGACACATTGATAATGTCTAACACCTAAATACTAAAACATATTTTTAGTTATAATATCATTGTCTAACACTGAAAAATCCTGGTCACATATAACCCAATGTGGTAGTCATAGTGTTAAAAGTATACTTGGTTCGCCTGTTGCCTTAATCTTCACAGGCCCATGACCGCTACATAATAATAATGCCAATTATCTAACATCCAAAAATCTGGAAGCTTTATAACCTATATTTCCACTACATCGTAGTATTACACAGATGTGACTCGAGGTGTTTTCCACTCGATATTTTCTTTCGACGTTAGCTAAAGGTGTTATATTCTAGGACCGTTCCCTCAGCGTGGAGCCCTTGAGTACGCTGCTCGCGCGTATACAGTGACACAAAATCTTACAACACTGCAACAACATTTATCATATCATGCACACACGTGCACGCACACATGTTTTTATTTTTTCACTTATCGAACTGAATTAGTTCAGACAAAAGAAATTATCGGACACGAAATACATATAAGAGTTATTGAGGTATATATACTTGGTACACACGTATATATCTCACTATTTCTTTAATGACAAGTGCTTTTGAGATCCCATTACCATCTTTTTAGATCATACAATAACGGTAAAGTTCACATTTGATCAATTTTTGAAATATCTTGAGTTGTATCGAATATCATAGAGTAGAATGGTGCGGCATTTATTTCATTTATGAGTGCATTGTTTAGTGCAGTGTGTAGTTTTTGGGATTTTGAAATCAATTATAGACTGAATTATTCAATATGAATTGAAATTATTAACATTGCTCTGGTTTTCACATCTATTTGCACTTGAAGCGATAATATTATATATAGTTTTATTAATTCATGGAAAATATGATGGGTTGTACAAGCTCAATACAAAATATCAATATGTATTACATATACACAGGCCGTTATACTACGTGTAGTTAGTCTGACACAAACGCAATACGTTGCCATGTGACAGTAGTCCGGTGAAGCTGTTATATTTGTCGGCCTGTTTACTCTTTACTATATTTTTTCTGTTTCTATCTATATAGATATAGATAAAGAATTCTATCTTTCCTTATAAACTATCTCCCGGATTATAGATAGAAACAGAAAAAATATAGTAAAGAGTAAACAGGCCGACAAATAGCTTCAGTAGTTATTTTAACTGCCAGTTATAGATAAATAGATTACTTTGAACCGGCTGTTGAAAAACAGTCTGATGAATAAGCAACTTTGTATCGATAATAAAAACGGTATTATTGGGTTACAGTTCGAAGGCCATATGTTATCGTTTCGTACACAAAATAAATACGTTATGTTACCGCGATTACATCATACTTATTTTTAACGACATTGAATTATATACCTATCTTAAATATGTAATGATGCTCACGTATCGGCTTGTTATCGTATAATACAGACTGTATTAATCGCCTTCAGCAAGGCGAATTCGGTTGCATTTTTTGTTTTAATGTTTGCTGCTTCATAACTTCGTACCATATAAACCTATTTGGAAAATACTTTTTTCTTGGAAAGGGGAAAGTCTCAATGGTGTCCCAGCTTAATATAATTCGCACTGTACCTTGGATTTCGAAGATATACAAAAAAATCCTCAAAATCGTTGTAAAGTGATTGAGATAATGGTAGATTTATGAAAATTCAAGACTTAGCTGGTTCCTACTGGTCAAGGACGTTCTGGTGAATTTTTAAACACATTTTTTTGAAGTTGATTTCGGATATTTTATAATAGAATAATTGTTTATAAATTCTAAATGTTTATACATCCTAATTCTTTTCCATTATATATAATATTAGAATAGACGCTACTTTGCATTTCCGCCTGGAATCGATGGAACACTACTACGTCTGAGTTGCAGATTGACGTGTAATCACGATAATCGATAACACGTGTTTCGCTCCTTCACGGAGCATCTTCAGATCGATGTTGACTCTTCCGAACGTCTATTCTAATATAATGATGGATTTCCGCAAAGTAACGCCTTCTTCAATCAAACATTATATATAATTTTAACACTATGTATTAATAATTTAACAAACAGTTTATATTGTTATTTTGTTTGTTTCTTTAATAGATATAATCTTATTGTTATCTACACTGATATTATAAAGAGGTAAAGTTTGTGAGTTTGTGACGTTGTAAGGAACAACTGGTCCGATTTGGAAAATCTTTCAGTGTTATATAGCTCATTTATCAGGGAATGTTATATGCTATACATCATCACGCTAATACCATACCATACATAATACATATAGGCTATATATCATATACCATAGGACCCATAGGAGCTACGCAGCAATGAAGAATGTTGCAAAATCGGGGTATTTTTTCCTTTGCAGAGCTTCCGCTGCGTCTTAGCGCAAAATAACCATTCCATGCGTACGAAGTCGCGGGCAGAAGCTATTAACTAATTATCTATACTAATATCATAAAGAGGTAAAGTTTGTGAGGTGGTAATATCTGGGGAGTCGGAGAAAAAATGGTCGAACGAAAACGTTTCTTACGAACGCTGCCTTAACGATGAGAGATATATGATTGAGTTCTAGAAAAAAGTTGTAGCTTGATAATGCCTATTACCGCCGAACGAAGTGGGCACGGGTCAACTAGTAAGCAATAATATGGTTTTTATGTAAAAACTATAACAAAAAATTAAATAAAAATACACCAAAACGAACTAGGTACCTATACATATTCTAGGATTATTATAAACTATCTAATGTTTAAATCAATATTCGATTTTGAAGAGTTCCCTGTTGTATCTTCAAAATCCAAGGTTCAAAATGACCTCCTTACAAATATCCCCTTTCCAATACAAAAAGAATTTCGCAAATAATATACATTTTTTTTTATATCATAGTAGGCAAACGAGCCGGTGGATCACCTGATGTTAAGTGATCACCACTGAACATAGACACTTGCAACACCAGAGGAGTCGCAAGTGCGTTGCCGGCCTGTGTTTGGGAGAAGGAGGAGGAAGGGAAGGGAAGTGGGGAGGGGGAGGAGAGATGGGTATGACGAAGTTTTAAGGTAACACACATAGAAAAATATACAACACAGTGAAGAATCTCTTGTTTTTTAAGGCGGTTAACATTTCGACTGCCACGCCGTAATTACATGTTTTTTTTAGGATACGACGAATTAATTTTTACAATTGTAAAAAAAAATCTAGCGTTCTGGTAATAAATAGCCACCACGGCACTGCACCGTGGCGTCACAAGAGAAACCGTGGCCGGTTACATAAAACCAAGTGGCAGTCAAAGTGTTAAAAGGGATATTTGGTCTTAGTGCACCGAATGCTTTAATAATAATATAGATGCATATTGCCTTAACCTCCACACAAGCTCATGACCGCGACACATTGATAATGTCTAACACCTAAATACTAAAACATATTTTTAGTTATAATATCATTGTCTAACACTGAAAAATCCTGGTCACATATAACCCAATGTGGTAGTCATAGTGTTAAAAGTATACTTGGTTCGCCTGTTGCCTTAATCTTCACAGGCCCATGACCGCTACATAATAATAATGCCAATTATCTAACATCCAAAAATCTGGAAGCTTTATAACCTATATTTCCACTACATCGTAGTATTACACAGATGTGACTCGAGGTGTTTTCCACTCGATATTTTCTTTCGACGTTAGCTAAAGGTGTTATATTCTAGGACCGTTCCCTCAGCGTGGAGCCCTTGAGTACGCTGCTCGCGCGTATACAGTGACACAAAATCTTACAACACTGCAACAACATTTATCATATCATGCACACACGTGCACGCACACATGTTTTTATTTTTTCACTTATCGAACTGAATTAGTTCAGACAAAAGAAATTATCGGACACGAAATACATATAAGAGTTATTGAGGTATATATACTTGGTACACACGTATATATCTCACTAACTAATATGTAGCTTAGCTTAGTTTAACTCAGTTATGTCGCAAATTGCATGAACTAGGCCACGGCCCAAGCCGAGGTGTGCCGTGCACCCTTGAGCTAGTTTTCAAAATTAATTCGGCTGGGTGCCTTAAGCCTGTTGCCTTAGTTGTCCGGTGAAGCTGTTAAGGCCTTTCTAGGCCAATAGCGTAGTCAAATAAAAAGTGTTACTATTTACATTCTTGATAAATAAATATACGAAAATTCTAATAGATTCGCTAGATAACAAACTTATAAGTACTGTATCTATCGGACGGTATCCTAAAGGTCGTAACTCCGAAATATATTTTAATGACTTGCCAACTTCATTAAATAAAGAGCTGTGCAAAGATCTTGTAGGAAACAGAACAATATTTGACTAATGTAATATTTCTGCCACCACGATTTTTTTTCTCCAGTATTATCGAGACAACCATTCTATAGTGACGACACTCCACGCTTTAATGCAACTTATTAAGAGTCATAATCATTGCCGACTGTTTATTTTATATATATACCTATAAAATGTTGTATGTATGTAATTGAAATACACCTGAATTTATTTCACGTTTATTTTTCAGTTGACAGATCAAAAATCTTTCCACTATGTTTTACTAGACAATACTCAAACACACAATAACTAATAGAAAATTATGAATTTTCATGGAAAATTTCGTTCCTTTTTTCAACATCTCAGGGGTTAAATTTCCAAAAATCCATCTTTTGTTTTTACCTATAATGTAAAAGGACTCCGCATGCAAATTCTTACGGTTCTCTGTAGTTTGAGCTGTTCGTTAATCTATCAGTCATAAATCCTTTATAGATATTTTTTAATATAGTAAAACAATTGGTATTTGTCTATAGGTGGAGAGCCATGCTGAAACTATAACTGGTTATAAAGTGCCACCCTCTCATAGAAAACCGACGTGAAGTAACAGTGCTTACATTATTGCGTTTCGTTTGGTCAGTGAGAGTGTCGGGGGCCCACCTCCCATCCCCTCTCCACTCTCCTCCCCTTACTCCCAAAGGGTGGCAACGCACTTGCGGTAATCCTCTGGGGTTATTAGTGTCTATGGACGGTGATAATCACTTAACATCGGATGACCCACCAGTTCGTTTGCCTCCTATAACAAAAAATAAAAAAGTTGTGTTTAAACAATCGTGGAAAATTTTAGCTAACCACAAAGATACATAAATAATACAACTAATTCTTCAAATCACGCCCATCAAAACAACTTGTATCTATAATACATGAATAATTATACAAAATGGCCCATTCAATGCCTAATAAGGGAATCATTAACACAACCGTAACATAATAGTTGACATAACATAATTATAAGCAAGAAACGGTGAAGCGACTTACCGCTAAATAAATTCTATCCCTTTCAATAAGATCAGCGAGTCTGTTAAGGAGGAATCCACGCTCTGACGCATCCATTGATCTCCAAGGAGAACCCAATCTATTGACAAAGTATTACTAATAAATCTTTTAACATAAAAGGGTGCGTTCAAATAATACATAAACGGATTTTTTTTAATTTCTGATAGCTTTCTCCCCCTGCTCAGAAAAGTAAGCAAAAAGTAAGCATTACTTTTAACTCCTATGCTATTTTAATCTGTTCTGGTTTCCTTATTGGTTCATAGACTGCAGTTAACAAGTCTAGAAATAAGGAGTTTATATTCTGTAAAGGAATTTAAAAGTCTAGAAATAAGGAGTTTATATTCTGTAAAGGAATTAACTTATGGTGGTTCGATACTAGGACGATGGTAACCCTGTGGATAAGACCGCGCGTCTCACATATAAGACGTACATAGACACACAGACAAAAATAAGCAAATCAAAGACCCTCCGCCCCTCTTTAGTGCTTAGTTAATACTTGAATAACCTCTAATTACGTAGTAATGTAGTGTTCTTGTACTACGTCCGGTACCGCTACGACATACCCGAGAGACGAGGTTACAACGCCACACGTGGGAGCCACTATTGACCTGCGATACCACGCTATTGACTTTATCGGGGGTATTACTAATGTCCTCAAACGCTATTGGTTCCAATCATCGGCTGTTCATTATTCACACCGGTGTGAGAACTTCATTGGTGGGAATTCGGCATGTAAAGGGCAAGATGTCGCTGATTGACACGCACTCCTTTGTGGAAGTATAAGGCGAAGCTTTATCCGGATAAATAGTCACAGTGGCGTGTTATTAGTTTGACTGGTCGATTATACGTTTTTTGTAATGGTAGACAATTGAGGAGTGCCTGTTAAAAAGGGCCTGTTTTTATGCTAAAGTATTTCAATGTTTTTTTTTAGTAATTTTATTGCTGAATCAGATTTGATCGATGTCGTTTCGCATAATTGTAAATGAGCCGGAAGATTCGGCGAATAAAACATTGTTATGAAACTATAACTTCTCAGTAAGGCTTTTTCTAGTTCCACCTGGTTAGGCTACCAATCAAGTTGTAATTTATTCAACAATAACATATGAGTGGTTCCGACAGTTACACTTGAGAGCCAGCTCATTTCTGTTCAGCGTGTTTACCATATTCGCCTTTATTGTACTTTAACATGTGCGTTTTCGGACTTGATGGAAAATACCTCAAATATAGAAAATTCTTCGTAGTCGACGCTCCTATAATTTGGTTTTCCCTTTCGTTTATAAATGCCTTTATCTGATTTCCGAACGTATTAGTCATGAGATGCTTTATCAATAAGCGTTGATAACGAGAACTTCTCCGTGATTAATTAACCAATGACATATTTATTATTTACAAAAACAAAACAAGTTATGCAAAAGAAACTAGAGACAAATATAACCTCGATATTTATTGCATTTTTTTTTCTACATATTTCAGACTAGAAGATGTGGTAGCCGCCAATCTATTTCAGGCGGTAGTGCAAAGTAACGTCCACTATAGTATTTAATGATGAATTTCCGCAAAGTAGCCTTCTTCAATCACGACCCTATGTCCTGTTCTATATCCATTACAACGTGTATGCAAGATTTCATAATGATCGATTAAGTATTATTCTTTTCGAACTGCTTAAGGCACTCGGCCGATTTTATTTTGACAACTAGCTCAAGGGTGCGCGGCACACCTCGGCTTGGGCTGTTGCCTGATACATGCAATTCGCGACCTATCTGAGCTAACCTAAGCTAAGCTAACTATTCCTACATATATGAGTTGTTGAAACATATATGTGTACCAGGCATACATACCTCAACTCCACTTGCATGTGTAAGCGTGTATGCGTGCACGTGTGTGGAAGTGATATGTGTAATGTTGTCGCAGTGATGTAAGATTTTGTCACTGTATCGCGCGAGCAGCGCATTCAAGGGCTCCACGCCGAGGGAACGGACCTGGGCTTGAGCCGCTACCGATGGGGGATCGGTTAAGTAGTTAAAGCGTGAAAGTGTAACAATCAAACAAACTCACATTCGCATTTATAATATTAATAACAATTAAAGGTGTCAAACGAAGAAAAAAACGTTGCTTATGCATACTTTTTTTAGACAATACGAATAACTTAAAGAGTTGAAATCATATTTATTTAAGACCACTGTATTTTTTTTACTATCAAGTTTGTAAAATACAAGTCATAGCGATTCATAAAGGTTACATAATAACTTGAAAGTATAAAATGGCGCTAGAGTACAAGTATATAATTATATTATCAACAATTATAGATAACCCGCGATATGTTTTTTACCGAGTCATGCTTCGTATTTGCAGATTTTATTATACGTTAAAATTGCATTACCACAAGGAATTAATTGCATATAAATTTATCTACCAATGTATCATGTACCAGCTTTTCCCGCGGTTTCGCTCCTGGTAATATAATTTTCATCGATGCCTCGGAGTCGGTACAATTTTTGTATAAAAAGTACCCTATGTCTTTTTCTGTACTCCTGAGAACGTATTTGCAAAATTTCATGATAATCGGTAGAATAGTTGAGGCGTGATATCGAAACGAATACTCACTTTCCCATTTATAACATTACTAGCGGACCAGGATTAAGGATTAAGGATTAAGGATGACATTTGACAGGTGGTGGAGCCACGCTGAAGCTATAACTGGTTTCAGCATGAGTGGGTCGGCTCGCTCGGGGTAGTAACACCCTCTCATAGAAAACCGACGTAAAGTAACAGTGCTTGCATTGTTTCGTTTCGTTCGGTTTGTGAGAGCGGCGAAGGACCACCTCCCCTCCCCCTCCCGACTCCTCCTCCCCCAAACACAGGGTGGCAACGCACTTGCGACTCTTCTGGTGTTACAAGTGTCTATGGACGGTGGTGATCACTTAACATCAGGTTACCCACCTGTTCGTTTGCCTTCTATGATATATATAAAAAACACGACGTTTTTGCTATGCAAGCTGCTTGTCCAATTCGTATACAATTGTATCTCCTTGTTTATTATTGAATACTATACTTTAGTGAAATTTCTTCCGCTATATTATAGATGCGATTAGTACATACTTGAAAGCATCTCTGGCCGCTTTAACTGCTTTGTCGACGTCCACTTTACCAGCTTGCTGGACCTCGGTGATGACTTGGCCGGTGGCTGGATTCTCTGTTTTAAAGGTTTTCCCATCCGACGATTTCACCCATTCGTTATTTATAAACAGCTATAACAAAACCATTCATGATTAATTTACCAAATATAGGGACGTCATAAGGACTGTCGACAGAAGTGAAAACTCGAAACAATTGAATAACCGTGTTCTTTTTTTAAATCATTTATTATTTAAATTTCCTAATTTGTAAGTTGAAATTATTAAGATTAGTTTAGTTTCCACATTGGCACTCCGAGTTAGCATTCATACATACCTTGCCCTAACAATTACAAACAGAACAGAAAAATAATCAATCTAATAAATGCAGCCGTTCTACGAATACGATACGATACCATTACGAATATATATTTTATTCTGCGTATTTTATTATTTGATCAATCTAAACTGATGTTAAATAATGATTAGGAAGACATAGTAACACATTAACTTAAAAAGAAACCTAGCTTTCCAATAACACTTCCAAAACACACTTAGAAGCTTGGTCATGACGTCATGAGATACCTTATATGGAGGATGGTAACTAGGCAGGCTAGGCTAGGCTAGGCAGTAGCAAAAACTCGGCGAGAAACTGCCGACTGTAAAAATATGTCACATTCTCAATCAAGTCGATCTGTTATACTTTCAGTCCTTATCAAATATTTTTGGCCGCTCTGAACACAGCCATAGGTTCGGGCTTGCGCATAATATAGCCCAGAGTTGAACACAAAACTAATTATAGTGATTCGCTCCTGCGGGTCGCGTTTCGGGATCAGCCTGTGCATATCCAGCTTTTTCCAGGCCGGCATGACAGCGGCGACCGGCGATGTATAGTGTGTCATTCGGTGATCGCCATTATTTTTGTATTGTACTGTGCTTACCATCAGGCACAGTGCAGTCATTTTGTAGTGCTACAATAAAAAAAATAAAAATATTAAAAGAATTTAAAATTGTTAGTTAGGTACTTATTTTAATTTACATTTTAGTAGTGTTATTGTGTAATATATGATTTCTATGAAAATTATGAGATAAATCGAAACATCTGTACTATGTGTCTAGTCGAATGAAACAGAATTATTCGTAATAAAAAATAGATATTTAAAGATACCCTAATAAGTCCAAACTTCAGAATACATAAAATAGGCCGTAATACTGGTATATTGCGTAATAAATACTGTACGTTTATTGACTACTAGCTTCTGCCCGCGACTTCGTCCGCGTGGAATAGAAACTTTGGTCAAACGCTAATTTTAACTCGCGACTTCGTTTACATAGAAGGTGAAAATATTTATAAAAAATACGTAAGTTAACCCCGATTAAGAAACATTCCTCATTGGTGCTCCGCTCCTATTAATCTAGCCTTAAGACGTCCTCGATAAATGAGCTATCTAACACTGAAAAATCATCAAATCGGACCAGTAGTTCCGGAGTTTAGCGTGTTCAAGCAAACAAACTCTTCAGCTTTATAATAATTAAAAAAACTGCAAATAATAAAGGTACCGTCGGAAATTGACTGCTGTTATTTTTTTTTAATAGTAGATTTCTTCGAATACAGTATCTCAAAAATGAAATAAGATATTAACAGTAAGAATTTAAAAAACATTACATTGTTATGTACGTTACTGATTAATATCTCTTTATCGAACTCGATCTAACGTTTCGTATAACTAACATGTATTTAGAAACAAACATATTTTAGCGACTAGCGGATTTTTAGGAACATATCTGCAGCATTTATTTTCGACACAAGAAAAATAAGATTGCTAGTAATTATATAAATTTAGGTGGCTAAAGAGTGGCGTTAAGTTTAATTTAACAATTTCGGCGTATGCAAGGCCACTTATGGTGTACATCATAATCATTGTTTAAACATTGTTGTATTGATAAATATCATCGTATTACAATTTTTATTGACTCTCCCATAAATATGCTATTGTTATATTGCATTTACGAATGTTTCATCTATATATGATTAAATATGTATAATACTTTTAAATTATTACAATTACTCTATGAAGGTCTGTTGTATATATACCGCTTCTTCAACATGCGTAACATATTTTTAACCATAAGATATATCGATTTCTCCGTGTATATAAATATGTATTTTTAATAAAGTATATACTTACTCCTGTGTAAAGAATTTCTGGTTTAGTTTGAGGTGCCGGCGCTGCCGTAGCGAATTTCGCTTTTTGTGTCTGAACAATTTTGCTTATATTCCGTAACATCTTGAATTAATATCACACGTATTTACGGTCACTACACCAGAATAGCAATCATAGAATAATAATATTGCTAGTGAAGATAGCACATAAGGTAATCTGTGAAGATAGCAACAATAACGAGCAAATGGATATCTCGAGTGCTTAAAACCTAGGGTTGATATTGAAAACCTATCGATTGTATAATATCGATATAGACAAAGAATTTTTATTGTCAAATTAATTATATAAAACGAATTTTCAACAGATTATTTAAAGTATTAAAACTTATTCGAATACATAAACAAATTCAGAAAAAGTTAACATTTGTACAATTTTTTATATTTGACATGGAGCTTTAAAAAAATGCACAACAACAACAAAAAAAAAAAACAAACTCATAAACCCAGAGAGATTTGCCAAACTACATGTACAAGTACAAAAATATATAGACCATAGATAAATTTATTCTTGAGCAGATGCATTATTTACATAAAAATTCAATTTTTAAGACGCTTTCAAAAGATTAGAATGTATGTGTACATACCCGAATACAGTGATGCGCTAAGCATCTTCAGCACCGCGCGTCCTGCAAAATGCTCATAAGTACCCTAATTAAGCCTAAAGTATGATTAAGTTAAAGTTTCACATAACGGCGCTTTTCAAACTTTGGTACTCCGCATCATTTTGCCTATTTGGACGGACGTCAAGGCGTTAATGTAGGCAACGATTAAAGTGAATATTGAGATGCTATCAAGCAAACAATATCTAATTTGACACTTATTTTGATATTTTAAAACTGTCGCATATTTAATAAATTAAATTGATAACTTTTATATCGATTTATATAAATCGTTCCTATAGATATCTTTCACAGGCCTAGTGTTATTGTCGAATGTGTCAATGACAATTATCACCCCTAATCTTATATTCAATTTGGTCAATTCTTGTTTAGTTTCCACTAGAAATATTATTGTTTTGTGATTTTAGTGAACAAATAAGATAAGATTTGTAGTTATAGCTATAAATTCAATTTATAAGATAATCAAAAATGGATGGATATAAATTTTATGAATATTTGCATAATAGAATCGGGAAAAAAAATTTAATGCATTTATATACACTCGATTATCAGATATCAAGAAATTTAGCTGACGCTGGAATTCAGACAAGGTGAATATTTGGTGTTTTACCTAAATGATGCTCCACGAGTACCTGATCTGCCATCAAATATAAACAATGTGTTATAGTCACCTGCTTCAGCGCAAAGCATTTCAAGATGAATTATTGTATATCTAGACATATGTCGTCGCGGTGTAAAGGTCGGTAGGCATGACTGTTCGTGGATGATTTTTTTAATGTTGATATATATTTGCTTTACGATTTTATTCATCACCAATAAATTAATCCCACTTCACTGTTGAATTATTAAACAGAAAATAATGTCCTAAGTAAACAACAATATTTTTAATTAATAATTTCATCGAAGTAATTGTTTGAACTACATTATTACAATCTGGGTACTTACATATTAATGTCCCTGAGGGATTGATAATTTAAAAAAAATATGTTCATAGTATTTCTCCCATACTTTAAAAAAAGAATTAAATGCATACTCTTTGTATAACTCCGTTTTTGTTATAGATTTTGATCTATTGGAAGTATTAAAAAAATCTATTTTTTTTTAATTACTTTTGGAAAACCGACATTATTGTTAAAAATGTATTTCTTTTTTCAGGCCAGTAAAAACTAACGGTCTATGGTGTTGTGGGCTTCTGCCAGCGATTTTAATGTTAAACACAATTTTGTATAAAGTATCACCTATATACAAAGTAGTAGCTTATATTTCACTCGGCATATTCTTCTATTGCTTATTGTTTATAGTGTTCATGTCAGTGTCATGTCTGATATTAAAGAAGACAATATTTGGTGGATGTATAGCATCTGGTTTGGTGTCTTGTCTCCTTCTCTACACTTGTTTAGGGGAAGGTAAATACTTTTTTAACATAGGACTTTAAAATACTGTTTTTTATTCATAATTTTAATGATATAAGATTTTTAAAATGTTTTTGTACATTGACAAAAAATGTTTTTGTACATTTCAAGAACGCTATGGCTATGCTTTAGAAAAGGAACCTAAATTTGCTACTTTTCTAGACTTATTTCCCTGTTAAAGAATTAACAAGAATCCATCTTTTTATGATAGCATAAATCTGAGGATATCACAGTAAATAGCACAAGAGGTTTTATGTAATAATGTATACATAGCATGTTCCCAAAAAGCAGTTCGTGAAGCAAGTGCTTTCATCATTTTCTTGCTATTGTTTGACAGTGTATACTAAAGCCACCAGTGGCTTGATTTTCTTTAGATGTTACTCAACATATATTACAGACTAAGCCTTGGAAGATGTATTTTTTGGTTTTTATAAAATGTTTTTATTTTTACAGGCATAACCGTTTCTCTGATATTTGCTTTACCGATGCTGTACCTGTACAATATGATGTTACGATTGTCTCTAACAATGTTTCCAAATACATACACAATAGGTGAAGCAATAATAGTCACACAAGCTGCAGTGCTATTCCTGGTGATGTTTTTGGCAAAAACAATTTATTATGTCGACAATACTGATGAGGAGATGGACTTTATTACCATCATTATTTTTGTGAGTTGCAAAATTTAATTTTTTAAGTTTTTATGATTCTCCCAAATGGTATGGGATTGGTGGATAAGGAAATACTAAAAATTGTATTGTTTTATATAGCCATTATATTACAATTAAATGAATATAATGTTAAATAAATATATAACATCTTATAATATTTTTTTAATGCACCATGTCCAAATGACTGCACTGTGCTTGATGGTAAGCACAGTACAATCCACCGAGATATACGCCCTCCTCCGGCGGTCGTCGCTGTCATGCCGGCCTGCGTAAATGTCTCTTCACGTTACGCTTGAAGGACCCCATGTTATAAGAAGGAGGGAACACATTAGCCGGGAGATTGTTTCACAGCTTCACGGTACAGCAAAGATAAGATGTTGCGAACTTTTTAGTTAGTGCCCAGATAAGAGTTACCGTAAAACTGTGGCTCCGAAGACCAGTTGTTGCTCTGGTCAGATATTATTATATAATATTTAAATTACATTTGTCTGGTAATCTCCTATGGTTTAAAGTAATGGGTAGCCCAACATAACTCTGAATTCTAGTTATAAATTATATAGCTTGTCAAGCAAACAGGATTACATTATTAAAATCATGCTCTGCTTTCAGACAGGGTTATCAACAGTAGGATTGATTGTTACAGCATTGTATATGTTGAGAGACCAGCATAGAAACGTGCAGACTTTTGGATACATTTTTGCCATAGCCCTTATATTTGCTTTAGTCATTTTGCATATTGTCCTTGGAGCCAATTGCATTCTTACTATACTGAAATATGTGTTCATGGATCAAAATAGAGTAAGTGATAACCCTATTATCTTCTTTTCTTTTAATTTATGGTGCTGTGTGTATATGTTATAGTCTAAAGCATAAGTCGACCTTAAATGCATTATTATAAATGCTATAGTAGAAAATTAATTTATAATACCTAATTACATATT
>MU161742.1:4339-15385 GCA_015888305.1 Antheraea pernyi
TTTAACTCTTATTTTTTAGGAAATACTTTACACATTCGAGGTGAAGGCTGTAGGTAAACTGAACTAGTAATAATGGGTAATTGGCGCGACAATGACCGAGTAAGCAATACAAAGCAGTAGTAAATCCGTAAACGGTTGTAAAACAAATTAAAATAGACTTCAGTCTCACTTTGCAAAATAATTTTATGATATAAGTTATATATAAGTACATATATACTATTATAAAGAGGTAAAGTTTGTGAGTTTGTGACGTTGTAGGAGGTATTTTCAGGAAGTACTAAACCGATTTTGATTTTTTTTACCAATAGAAAGCCACGTTATTTGTGAATGTCATAGGCTATATATCATCACGCTAAGACCAATAGGAGCGGAGCAACAATGAAGAATGTTTTAAGATTGGGTTTTTTTCCTTTTGAGAGCTTCCGCTGCATGTTAGCCTGAAATAACTATTCCACGCGTACGAAGTCGTGGGCAGAAGCTATTAATTAATTATATTATTATTATAATATTATAAAGAGATAAAGTTTGTGAGGTAGTAGGGGTAATATGTAGGGAGTCGGAGAAAAATTGATCGAACGAAAACGTTTCTTACGAACGCTGCCTTAACGATGAGAGATATATGATTGAGTTCTAGAAAAGTTGTAGCTTGATAATGCCTATTACCGCCCAACGAAGTGGGCACGGGTCAGCTAGTAGGTATATATTAGTATCATCATCATCTTCTTACCCTTACCCCACCTAAATAGGGTCGGCACAACATGTTATCCTCTTCCACTCTCCCCTGTCAGATGTCATCTCAGTATTCACAATTTTTATACACATATCATTTTCAGCCAACCCATCCACATATTTTTCGGTCTTCCTCTACTCCTACATCCGTCCACTTTCATAATCAAAACTTATCTTGTAACTTAACTTTAATTTCTTCTCATAAAACCGTACCGTGTTAACTTATTACTCTTCAATTTCTTTGTTACTGGTGCTATTTTCAAATTTTCTCTGACATACTCATACTTAATCTGATACATTCTAGTTACATCACATATCCACCTTAACATTCGCAGCTCTGCCACATGTAGTGTTCTCGCACATATCACTTTCATAGCCCAGCACTGAGATACATACGACCTAATTGGTTTTATTATAGTTTTATACACCTTCCCCTTGAGTTTCAGCGGCATTCGTAGGTCACAAACTACCCCGAACTACCCCGAAGTGCAGACCACCCTGGCCTAAGAGGGGGCCAGTACTAGGGCCAAGACCTCCATAAGGGGGTTCCGTAGGCGTAGGGTGGATGTGGAGGGCGATTCATTCGCTCCCTAAATCGGGGGCCGTCTCTACATTTCACTGGTTCGGCCGTCTGGGAGACAGTCTAGGTGTGCCATGCTGTCTCTCTCTAGCGCGGGAGGCCCATCCTGTACTCGCTGCCGGGGTGACATGGTGCTAGCTAGTACGAGCCTGTGTCATCACGTTAGGGCAGTACTGGCAGTACGGTAGGGTACACCGTGGGGATTTAGTCCGTGTGAATCGGACATAACCCACTCTCTTCCCCGAGGGGGCGGTGTATCCGTTAAGGATTTCCCACGTTAGTGAAAAAAAGGTGACAAACTACTCCTGACATTTTCCGGCATTTCATGCGCATTTCCATATATTCAGAGCGGTCAAAAATTAGGAGTGGACTGTACATTCGGTAAATAGATTCTAAAATTTTTATTGTAGTTCACGCGCTGTAGAAGTGAAACTTAGTACTCTAAATAGTTTTTAAGACAATGAGTTGAATACACTATGTGGGTGGTAAATATTAGTTTTCAGCATTATTTGGTTATACACTGTTATATACTAAAAAAATTAATAATACACAACACAGAATCATATTTAAAAGTGCGCGATAGTCTAATGACCGACTTAATTGATCCAGCAGAAAATATTGTACTATAGACTCAACGTTCTTCTTTCTATCCATCTCCTTTATGTATTTCGAGTACATTAAGAACATGCTGTCTCATTCTCTCACAGCCTAAAACTTATAATTATAACTACGGCTATCTTTTTTCGTTCCATAAAATCCAATATAATGTAACAAAACAAAAAAAAAATGAGTGCGTGTAACCATCACACGCGATTGTAAGTATTTTTGATATTGTCAATAAATCGTTAATAAACAAACCAAATAAAAATTATAAAAAATATTATATTGAATAATAATCAAAATCATACAACAGAATTAATTACGTATAATTATATGGGCGCGCAACCGTGCTGCCATCTGGTTTCAATGTAAGTAAGTAATTAAATCAAAGCTTCATTATCTGTAGTGCCATCTATCAGCTAATTCGAAACTGAAATAACAAAGGAAATATTATTACCAGCTCTTTGTTGTAAAGTAAATAAAATATAGAAAAGTACGAACAGATTACTATGATAAGTAATGAATTGAATTAATTATGATTTAATAGAAGTTTTGGTTATGTTTAATTATTATCTAACCGGATGGTACAGAAACGTGACGCCATATTGTGGTAACGGACTTCCGTTGCATTGTCGTCCAGTTACCTCCTAGTCGCTACTAAAGGAATTTTACTTCAAAAACTTCAAAATACAGCCCACCCTTAACCTAAATAAAACAATTATTGCTAAGTCTTAAGCATCAGTTATTTATATGATAACTTAAATTTTCAATCTTACTTTTCTGCTTACCTAATAAAGCTTCTGTGTAAAACTCAACACAGCTATGCTTTTAGCTCACTCCATTTTAATTATATTCATTAACCCCTGAGTAATTACTTCAAGGAACCCTCAAACGGCGCAAGCGCGAACATAAAACCCTGTACGCGAGTTCAAAAAAGTCTTTATCACGAGAACAAAAAGTATTACATCAAAGAGGGGAACCTTGTATTAACAGATGCAATCAAAACTTAGTAGGAAGATGGTTGTACGAACGGAAATTATACTTATTTTAAAAGTGTTATGGTAGATATTAGCTTGACTTGTGAGTGTATATGTGTTATTTTGAACCGTGAGACAACAGTTAACAACCTTCGAAAGGCTCTCGCTTCGCAATGCTGGCCGGTAGAGTAAGGACTCATTCACAAGTGCACATTACGATCACGTAGGAGTACGTAGTCATATCTCGGAGTTTTCGGGCACTTACATTAAAAATTATGGCTTAGGCTTAAGAGATAGGTCAAAACATTGTACTACGAAATTGTACATCTTAAATATGTCTACACAAAACTCTTAAATAGTATATGTCTATCTCTTAAGGATAACTCACAATAATTATTTATATTTTTTATATATTACTAGTTGTGCCCTTCCGCGTGGAACCGAATATAAAAAAACAATGACTAATAAATTCATCTGAATATATTAATTCCATTTACTTATCTACTTTTCTATCGTACTTAAGTCGCGTCGTCATTAAAATTACAATAACTTTTGTTATTGAACCAATTCTAATGAAACAAAGATTAAATGTTACTAGAGAATATGCGTTATAATTTGAGGTTTTATCGTAAACGTAGTACTTTAGCAGTGGTGCGTATCCAAACAAACCGACAGACAGGCTGAAATACATTTCTATAAACGATTGAAATGTATTTTATTACATATTCCAAGATACCTGCAACACTGTCTCTTTCACATTAATCTAAAAAGTACAGACGTGTTAGATCTACATTGATATTACGCCCTCCTCCCCCCCCCTCTCATCTCTCCTCTCCTTCTCCCACCCTTAACCCTTCCCCCCAAAGAGTGGCAACGCATTTGCAACTCCTCTGGTGTTGTTAGTGTCCATGGACGGTGGTGCTCACTTAACATCAGGTGACCCACAAGTTCGTTTGCCAGCTATGACATAAAAAAAACAATTATATATACATATTATTATTACTCTTATTTATTTTGGATATGTCATGTAGATTAAAATTACTTTTTACAGTATATAATTTAAATAAATATCTTCAAAATATTACAGATTAAAAATTATGTGCAACAAAGATAGAACTTGTGTGCAGGGTTTTACGTAGTTTCTATTAATTTAATGAACTGAATCTAAATCGTTTCGACACTTATTACTTCATAATAGTACACTGCACCCATGAGAACGTTACGTCGCGGCCGGTCGCTCTTTTAATAAATATATAAAATTCTATTGTCATGATGTTTGACCACGATGAACTCCGAAACTACTCAACCGATCTTCATGAAACGTTTAATTTGGTCCAATTTGAGAGATAGGATACTTCATACTTCGATTAATGGCCTCTATATTTTTTAATAACAAATTAAACTATTGTTTATTGTCAATGTTGATTATTGTTATTAATTGTAAGTCTCAACAGTCTCGAACAGATGGCGCTTTAAATTATTTTGTTGACAGTATACTGTAGGACCGACTGTTATAACGTCTCATAGATGGGGCCACGTTATAATTTTGAATTTCTTTTTCAACTCCTTTGTACTTTATAGTGCATGTAGTTACTATATTTACTACATAACCTCGCTTTTTCTTAATGAAGTATTTAGGCAGACCTTATAATACTAAGTACTTTATCATGATTTTAACTCAACATGTAATAATTGAGCCACAGCAACGCGTGGCCCCGTCAGCTAGTAACTTATAAATATGTTACTCAAATGTCAATTATAGGGATAAGTATCAAGTAAGTTGGAAAAGTCATTGAAGAGCTAGAAAAGAAAAATATTGCATTATGCTTAACTTTACGTACAGTGTAGTGTTTGGGGTTTAAAAGAATTACGTAGAAGAAAATAAAGAATGTTCGTCCAATAACGAAATTGGGGTGTAATTTTGGGGTGTAAGGGGTGTTGGGGGGTGTAAGGGGTGTCGAATAACATCTAACACTTGAGACACTCAAGCCAACCTCACCTGCACGTGGTACTCCCTGCTGAATAACGAACGAGGCAATGGCGAAAGTGGGGTGGTAGGGTTTTACAGCCCGACTGGGTCGCAACCACCATGTATATGGCGAAAAAGCCCGTCATAGTGATTCGCTTCTGCGGGTCGCGTTTCGGGATCAACCTGTGCATATCCAGCATTTCGCAGGCCGGCATGACAGTGGCGACCGGCGATGGATAGTGTGTCACTCGGTGGTCGCCATTGTTTTTGGATTGTACTGTGCTTACTATCAGGCACAGTGCAGTCATTTTGCCGTGCTACTATAAAATCAAATGTTCTATATTTCCAAGTTTTACTAGAAACGACATTTCTTTGAATGACTCCAATTATTTATTTTATTTCTGGCAACCAGTCTGCCAGATTATTATTACTGCCATTGTCGACCAGATAAGAATATTACAAGCGACTTTATAATTATAAGTCTTTTATAATTTAAATATTCTAACATGATGGTATTTTTGTCGCATCTCAGAATTCATTCTCCATGGCATTATTTTCCATCCACTTCATTTATGCACAGTAACCGAACTTTGTTACATAAAATGCTACTAATATTACAAATCACAGAAGATTATGAATAAAATATATATGTAAGCCACTACATAACATTCGAAGATCCTGCCAAAAACCCCAAACTCCAATTAATTTTATTCTAAAGAAGCTTATTGAGGGTTTGCTCGCTATAATGTAGACTGGACCTATCCTGTGGGGGCAGTACTTTTTCCGGACGAAGTGAAAATGGTTTTTCCTTAACTATTTTACGAGATTTTCTTCCTCCCTAAGAGCGTTACATAACTTTTTAACGTAATTTCATTCCACAGTAACTTTTAAGCAGGTTTTCACTCTACATTGAAAGTAGATTACTCTACAGAAGTAATTTGAGCTTACTTAACTGCTTAGACGGTAATTTCATGTTTTTTTTTTAATGAATACAAGTATAACCGCGAGCACAATAATACATATTATTCAAAATTATTGGTGAAAGATACAGTGAAACAATCTAAATATATACAAAATCCAGTGTCATGACGTTTGTCTACGATGAACTCCGAAAATACTCAACCGATCTTCAAGAAACGCTGGCACTTATGTAAAATTCGGTCCAACTTAAAAGATAGGATAATTTGTGTTTCGATTAATGGCCTTAATATTTTTTAATTAATTACAAATGAAATTATTGTCAATGTTGATTATTGTTTTAATTGTAAGATTCATCAGTTTCGAACAGATGGCGCTTTAAATTAGTTTGTTGACAGAAAACTGTAGCACCGACTGTTATAGATATATCATAGATGGCGCCACGTTTTAATTTTGACTTTCTTTTCAACTCCAGTTTATTTTATGGTGCACGTGTTTTATTCAATTTAATTGTAATAACTGAGCCACAGCAACGCGTGGCCCCGTCAGCTAGTAATCTTTATAAATAAAAATCAATTACCGATTGTATGTAAGCGTTTCACATCAGAACGGCTGTACTTATTTGGTAAATTCTTTATTTGTTATGTTTTTCATTGAAAAATTAAAAAATCTTAGAATAAAAAAAGATAAAGAGTGCCTATATAAAAATTGAGTAAGTATATGAGACAGGAGACCTTTCTTATGTCATAGGAGGCAAACGGACAGATGGGTCAACTGATGTTAAGTGATCACCACCATCCATAGACATTAACAACACCGGGAGAGTTTCGGCGGAAGGAGGGGGGGGGCAGAGGCAAGCACTCTTACTTTCGATATTTCTGTGAGAGGGTGGTACTACCCCGGGCGAGCAAACCCATTCATGCTGAAACCAGTAATAACTTCAGCGTGGCTCTATCACCTACAAAAGGTATATACGGATATCTTAAAAAATATTGACAGAATTGATAGATTGACATTAATTTTCCATTTAATCTCATTACATGGTCGTATTGTAAAGGAAAGACTTTGATCTCATTTTCCTTATTAGTTATTAATAATAATAAACCTACCGACTTAACACTTCCAATTTATTATATTATATATGTAACAATAATTTACAGAATTTACTACTTACAGTAAAAGCTTGGTGCAACGATATCACATTGTTTGAGTCGAGAGAAATCGCCAACAAAAAGGCAAGCGTCAACTCGCGTCTCCACGATCTTACAATGCAGTCTTGCAAGGTTTATGCTCGAAGCACCTGCGTGTGCGCACCTTTGTGTACAACCCGATGCCAGTCGCGCAACAGCCGCCGCGAGAGACGGTCACGTGCTCCGTCTAATGACAAACGTTAAATCGTCTAAAACAATCAAAACCGCAACGATTGTGTTGACAAATAATAATTATATATACGCGGAACTCCGCCATCTTTGAACATCAGTTGTCAAATTTTGAGGTTATGCTTAATAGAGGTGAGCAAATTACTTTATTGTTTTCGATTACATAAGTTAGTTTTGTTAATGTTTTATTATGGAATCGATTATTTTGTACTGTAACATTTAAACTAGAATTTAAGTACGTATTTAGTATGTTAGAAAGTGTGTCAGGATGCGGTAATCGTGTTATAAAACCTCTTTTGTTTAGTCCTCGGATTTAGTGAATACAGAGGGTTTAATGTAAGCAAGTGTCTATACATTCTTGTTAACGGCGACATACCTAATTTGGTGAGTGGAGTGTGTAAGGCTTTCGTCAGATTTAAATAGGGCTGCCAGCTTTTTAAAATTATGTTTATATTTTAATTTCCGGATTGATTTAAGAGTTATGTTTGCTTTTGTTCTTTAGAGATGATTTTCAGAAAATAATTATTGAAGTTTAATATTTATAGTTATTCTCTAATTTTGACTTTTCTTTAATTTCTTGCTCATCAATTTTTCACCACAATTTACTTTACAAATACTCTACGACTATTCTATCATTTATTATTCAGTAGGGTTACTTGCAGACGATATTAATTTTGTTGTCTAGAGATGTAATTTGTCGTCAATATACGTCCTTCTTGGACAGCTGTAAAATTAATTTTTCAAGGAGTCTGTGAAGTATTCTGTAAATAACTTTTTAACTGTCTACAAGAATTTACAAATAAATACGGTTATATTTCTGTGTCTACGGTGTGTAGTATTTATGGTTCATTGTTAATAAATTATCCCATAGTGGATCGTGATAAGCCTGGAAAGTTAGTATTGCAAAATAATAAAACCATACATACGTCATGTTATGTTATGGAATAGTAAAAACAATACACGATTACAGTAATCACCAGTCATTTTCTGTTAGTTATTTATGAGTCGACACATCTCCGAAGATCTTTATCACATTCTAATGTTTCATATACTAAAACATTCCCTGAAAAATCAGCATCCAACTATGAAAACCCGATCTAAACCTGATTAATAGCTTCTGAGAAAATCGCTGCACACAAACATACACATATACGGCTCGAATATATAACCTCCTTTTTTGAAATCGTTTAATTAAGGAGTGTTATTTGCTTTTGCAATAGTTGTTTCTTTTTATTGTAGCGCGACAATGCGATGACACTGTAAGGGCAGAGTAATTAAAAAATAGCGATGGTCTTTGATATATCTACAAATACATCGTCTTCGCTGTTGTCATAGCGGCCTGATTGCTCAAAACGCTGCACGCCTAAGTATATCACTATTGTGACAATTATACTTACTAGTGGGCGCCCAGTGGTCGACATTCGACCATAGTTCATTGATTTTTTAAAGGGATAAATATTATAATAATTGTTGTATGTTATAATATAATTGTTGAATGTAGAATGAAAAAGGGTAATTGGAACGTAAGAATAAAATAATACATACAGTCGAGCATAGCAACCTCCTTCACAACCTTTTTTGAAGTCCTTTATTGACAGATGTCAAAATGTCTTATTTACATGTGCGTATATGTTGTGTAAAATTAAAGGCAGTAGTGTGAGTAATGCATATTTTATTTAATTTAATGTACTTCTAATGCATTTTATATAAAATAAATAGCTTTCTGCACTTCTCCTCCATATAAACTTTAACTATGCCAAGTTTCACGTTCATCCGTTCGCGCATTTCTCTCAAAAAGGGATACAAAGTTTGGGCTTCACGTATTAATATATAATTATAATTAGAAACTGTTATAGGCATTTTCTAATGCCCATCTAACAAGTAACCAACTTGTAGTGGAAAATCTATAGATAGGTATGTTTTGGTAGCTGCAATTGATAACCACTCCTCCTCTGGATGTATCATGTTACCATCTTAAACTATATTCTTTTATGAGGTAATTCTGTGGTCAAACGGTAAAAAGTTTTAAACAAAGATAAAATCTTATTTTGGAAAGATGAAAATAATGCAATATCAGCTGGTATTATGCAGATAGAATCAGAAAGAATGTCGTGCACACAATGATATTGAAAGTTTAAAGTTTCTTATAGTTATAATCTATACTAATATTATAAAGAGGTAAAGTTTGTGAGATTGTGAGGTTGTAGGGGGTAATATCTGGAACTACTGCTCCGATTTGAAAATTTCTTTCAGTGTTATATAGCTCATTTGTCGAGGAAGTTTATAGACTATATATTATCACGCTGAGTCTAATAGGAGTGGAGCACCAATGAAGAATGTTTCAAAATCGGGTTTTTTCCCTCTTGAGAGCTTCCGCTGTGTATTAGCATTAGCCCAAAGTAAATATTCTACGTGGACGAAGTCGCAGGTAGTAGCTAGTGAAATTATAAGTATAAAGTTTAACTCATTCAAGTGCAACGAACGAAGGCATACACTTTGAGGACTATCAAACTAACATTGGTTTTATATACTAATATTTTTTTATCTCTTACAATGTTAAAATAAAGGTCGATTATATTGCATTGCTAAGACTAGGAAGATCTGGAATTATTTTGATAAGATTTAAACTGTTTGTAAAGACATATCTTCGATAAATCTGAACCGATTTTGTTAAAACTTTTACCCATAGATAGAGTTACTGTTAATCTTCTTTTTACCATTAAGTCTTGTTGTCCTGTATTTTTTTTTAAATTATAGGTACTGTTTATTTTATGTCAGAAGTGGCAAACGAACAGGTGTCTGAACCGATTTTGTTAAAACTTTTACCCATAGATAGAGTTACTGTTAATCTTCTTTTTACCATTAAGTCTTGTTGTCCTGTATTTTTTTTTAAATTATAGGTACTGTTTATTTTATGTCAGAAGTGGCAAACGAACAGGTGGGTCACCTGATGTTAAGTGATCACCACCGTCTATGAACACTAACAACACCAGAAGAGTCGCAAGTGCGTTGCCACCCTTTGGGGGAAGGGTTAGGGGAGGGAGATGAGAGAGGAGGTGGGTCTCCGGCGCTATCACTCACCGAACGAAACGCAACAATGCAAGCACTGTTACTTCACGTCAGTTTTCTATGAGACTACTACTACTCGGGACGAGTCGACCCATTCATGCTGAAACCAGTAATAGTTTCAGTGTGGTTCTACTACGATCAAAAATTACTACTGTATTTATCCGCTAACAAAACTTTACGAGCTCCGAGTTAAAGAGATCACAACAATTGTCGAGTTCCCAACCGTACCAAGAGACTAAGAAAGTCTCTCTTTCTTATTATACACTAACCGATACCCGCAGCTGCGTCTGCGTTTTATAAATAACAATTATATATTTTATTTTGTTTTATGTACAAAAACAGAAAATCGTAGTCTCTTAAAACTGTATCTTAAACAAGGAAATTGCGATAATTCTTGTTTTAGGTAGGAACCGAGTGTCTAAGAACTGAAACCAAAAAAAAAATCTAAATATATCGAGTACTTTTTGTGTGGTGTTCGAAGAACGGCACATCCCTATCATTCTATTTATATTAGATAGCACTGGCGGGCGCGATAACCTTATAGTGGGAGTTTTTGGCGGGATCTTGGTCTGACATGTAGTGGATTTTATATTTTATTCATAATCTTGTGTTACTTGACTCTATATTGTGTAAAATTGGTGGTGTTTTATGTAATATAGTTTGTTTATTGTGCATAAGTGAAGTGAATGGAAAATAATACCACAGACCATGAATTCTGAGATGCCACAAAAACTCCATGGAAAATTCTAACAAGGGAGCCACCATCTTGTTAGAATATTGAATTAATTACTCGACAATGGAAATCAACAAACTCTCTGGAACATA
>MU161742.1:19857-36010 GCA_015888305.1 Antheraea pernyi
GAGGATATGCTTTATGATGTTTTATGCTATAGTTTAGCAGTGAAAAGCGTGCATACAAACAGACAGTCATTTAAAAAAATATTAAAACGTATTTTATATTACTTATTTCAAGACACCTACAACAATTTATTACAGAAAAATCTAAAAATTACAGACACGTCACATTTACATTTTTATTATATGTATAGACACTACTATCAACCCCTTCCGTGTAAAAATGCTCTTAGAACTTTGAAATCAAACATACTTTATTCAATACAGGCCTTGAGAAGGCACTTATGAACGTCAAAGCTACCACCGGTTCGGACAAACCACCCAGTCATCGAGAAGAACCGGCAAGAAACTCGATCGGGTACATCTTTTTAACATACATTTCTAATACATTATACGTTACAATACCGTTTTTAGTGGATGCACAGAGAGGAGTCAATTCCAAACGTCACCATCGTTCACGTATTGATCCACTCTATAATGGCCTTTCGACACTAAAACCCGCTTGACATGGTGCTTAAATTTACACTCCGGCAAATCGGTAAATATGTTTTGGGACTTTTCACGATAGATATTTTTATACACATAAATAATTAAATTCGTTTTTGGTGGATGCACAGAGATCGGTATCATTTCCAAACGTCACCATCGTTCACATATTGATTAACACTATAACAGCTTTTAGACATTAAAACCCACTTGACATGGTGCTTGAACTCACTATTCAGCAAATCGGTAATACGTTTTGGGACTTTGTTTTAAAACCTAAAACTATTACCTTAAAAACTGTTATTGAAGTGAACTTTCTAATGCGACTTCCAACAAGGTTGCGTTAAACGTTTAACTCTACCATGGAGGGGGTATGAAAGCACTGTTGCGTTAAACGTTCAACGCTCCTAGGGAGGGGGAATAGAAACAGACAGATCGAGAAAAATAATCAAAGATTTCGTATCTTACTTTAGTTATCATAATCCCATTGTAAATGTTATGGATTTGGATGTTGGATTCTCCACTCGAAAATGATAATTAAAAGATGCGATCAATTATGAATTGTAATCAATGTTATTAAAGTTTGTCTTAAAGAAACAATATGATTTCACTAAAAATCAATTTCTACCCCTTCCTATACAGACGAATTGACAACCTCCTCCTTTTTTTGAAGTCGGTTAAAAAATAAAAATATATTAAACACTTTTTTTTTACATTTTACACAAAACTTTTACATTGGCCACCAAACTAGGCAGAGCCTGTATCTTGATAGCCAGAAAACGATTAACACGCTTCCACAAGATGAAGCACCTTAGCGGGCCTTTACACATGTTAAAATTTACAACAGACAGTTATATAAGTGATTTGACAAATAAGTATATACATAAATACATATTGTTCCTATTGTTCAAATTATATTGGTACTAGCTGACCCGTGCCCACTTCGTTGGACGGTAATAGGTATTATCAAGCTACAACTTTTCCCTAGAACTCGATCATATATCTCTCATCGTTAAGACAGCGTTCGTAAGAAACGTTTTTGTTCGACCATTTTTTCTCCGACTCCCCAGATATTACCCCCTACGACCTCACAAACTTTACCTCTTTATAATATTAGTATAGATAATATAATTAGTTAATAGCTTCCGCCCGCGACTTCGTACGCGTGGAATAGTTATTTTGGGCTAAGACGCTAACTTTACCTCTTTATAATATTACTACAGATTTTATTAAATCCAGCTTATCTAAATTTTTGCAAACATACATTAGACTAGGTCTCAAATAACTGGATACGTTTACAAAACTTGGACGAGAAATTTTGAAATTAAATCGATAGTAATTAACCCTGAACTTGAATTCTACGCTCTGTGTGGTCGAAACAGTGTTATTTTGTAATTATTTTAATCACTAATTAATGCTTCACCGGGGAATCGAACCCGTTACGGACTGGGAGTTGGGCAGCGATGCGTTTAAAATTAGGCCCGTATTACCGTAGTCAGCACCGTTTAGAATTACGTGTTTGGCATTACGTTTATTGTCTTACCTTAGATGGAGATCTAAGATTAATGCTATCCACACTTCCGTGACGGATCTACGGCTACTCCTTGTGTTAATATTAACGTCAAACGATGTTCCAGTAAACTGAAATAATCGACAGTCTTTTATCATCACGCTGTCATTTATTTCTTTTGGAACTGACTTTGTTTATATCATAGGAGGCAAACGAACAGGTGGGTTATCTGATGTAAGTGATCACGACCGTCCATAGACACTTGCGAAACCAGGGGAGTCGCAAATGCATTGACAGCCTGTGTTGGGGGGGAGGAAGGAAGATAAGGGGAAGCGCAAAGTGGAAGGAGAGGGAAGGTGGGTCTCCGGCGCTCTCACTGACCGAACGAAACGCAACAATGCAAGCACTGTTACTTCACGTCGGTTTTCTATGGGTCGGGTGATACTACCCCGGGCGAGCCAACCCAGTCGTGCTGAAACCAATAATAACTTCAGCGTGCCTCTATCACTACTATATTTATAAAATTGTTAATTCGTACACTTTATATTTATTTCTTTGATAATAACAACAATACATACATATTATATGTTCATACAAAAGCATCATCTTCTTACCCTTATCCCACCTAAGTAGGGTCAACACAACATGTTTTCCTTAACCCCTGTCAGAGGTCATCTCAGTATTCACAACTGTTAAACACATATCATTTTTTAAGCAATTCCTATATATCATTTATGGTATATTTTTGCTCCAATATCTGTACACCTTCATATTTAAATAGCCAATTACATGGCTTTCATCTCTTCCACAACTTCTATGTCACTGGTGCTATATTCAAACTTCCTTTGATATACTCATTCTTATCTTTATCTACGAGTATTCTGGTTACTCTACACATCCATCTTAACATTCGCATCTCTGCCACATGTAATTTACTCTCTGGGGGTGGCAAACACCACACCCACACTGATCGGGGTACCTAGCCTAGGCAGTGGACTGTATATTTTAAATGGGCTGGAGGTAGATACCCCTGGAAAAATATATGCCGAAAGTATGTATCTTTATAACCAGGATAAAACGCTCACTTACTTGATATAATGTCTTCTCCGCCGCCGTTGCCGATGATAAGAGCACCAGATTTCCAACACGTACACACACAATGCACAAATATAAATTACGAGCCGCCGTGTCGCTTGTATGGTGAGCGGGTCCGAGTGTAAGCGCGAGTTTCGAACAAGTGCCGCCGAGCAAGTCCGCCGAGTAAGTGACCGATCATCCCGATTGTCCGTTGACAAGCAATGTGTCAATAAAAAAAAAAAATTTTGGCTATCCCCAACCAATTTATGCCCGAACACTCTCATCAGTCACTTTCGTAGTCCAACATTCAGAACCATACAGCATGACTGGTAACATATACTCATACATAAATGGGATAGGGAAGAAATAACTAAAAACCTAGAACGCGGCTTTACTATATAAATTAGACCTATCATTCGAGACTGTTTTTTTTAGATTACATGTATTCTATATCTCTATGCTGTTAATTATGTGTACGTCAAATATCATAACATCCGTTGAATAATTATGATTTGAAAGTGTTACAAACCACATCACATTGCATTTGTAATATTAGTTAGGATATGTAAGCAGAATACGAAGCAAAGTACTTCGAGAAGTTTCTAATACGGTTACTGCTGACTTGACGCTTTATTAAAAATAAAACAACCCGATAACCTCAAAGAAATCACGCCGCCATTATACAGACAAAAAATATATTCATACCATAGATAAATTAATATTTTTTTATATTACATCCAATAAATTGAAGTTACGGTATTTTTATCCCATTCAATGTTTGCAATAACATACCTAATTACACTCGAGTATCAAAGTTATTATGGCCTTCGTCAATCTTGTTGACCGCTCTGAATATAACCGAAGTTCGGGCTTCCGCGTAAAAAAGTGAAGAGTTTAAAAAACAAACTTAAAATTGTCAATTATTAACACTTTCGTACAGTAATTCTTTCAATATACCATTTCTCTTTCATAAGAACCTTATTAATACAATTTTTTGTGTTTATCTTAGAGAACGAGGGTCTGGAGATCTGTAGTTAAGGTGTTTTGTCTTTTTCAGAATTCAGACCTCACATTAATCGTTATTTTGTCTTTACAGTTTCATAAAATGTATATAACGAACACGCGGGTCAAACTATGGTAACCGATCTCCGCCACCCATGGAAACGTGCGACACGAGAGAAACCATATATGCGTTGCCAGCCCTTGAGAAAGCTCAAAATCAAAAACACTATTCAATTTAGGCCCTAAGGAAGCACTCATGAAGGTCAAAACTACCACCGGTTCGGACAAACAACCCAGTCATCGAGAGGAACCAGCAAGAAACTCGATCTGGTTTATCTTTTTAACAAATATATGATATTTAGTATATATTAGATACATGTCACAATTTTTTTAATGGATGCACAGAGATGAGCCAATTCTAGATATCACCATCGTTCACATATTGATTCACGCTATAATAGCCTTTTGACACCAAAACCCGCTTGACATGGCGCTTAAATTCGCAATCCGGCAATTCAGTAATATCCTTTGGGACTTTGTTGTAAAACCTAACACTATTTCCCAAAAAACTATTACTGGTTTTACTAAGTCTAAAACATGGGACAACCAGTTTTTCACAGTTTCTATTATTAAGATTGTGCCGGTTTTTTACGAAATCTAGGCTTCAAGGTTCTTACGGATATACATTAAATTGTCAAGAATGTATTGGGAGGGCAGAGTTAAGATACCGTATCCCTTGAACTTGGTCTTTAAGGATTCGCATGGTCCCATATTGTAAATTGCTCGTTTCTTGAAAGATTGCAAATTGTAATGTTCCGGAAACGCTACCACTGGGAGTTCATTCCAGAGAACTGACGTACGTGGAAAAAACGCTTTTAGCGTTTGAACAGAATGTTATCTAAGGTTAAATGACAAAGACCAATATTAGTTCTCATATGCAGCTGTAGGCACACACACAGGTAGTACCACCATGCAAATGTGACGTCTAATAAATAAATTTATTATTATTATTTATTATCGATACATTTTAATCGAGTTTAGTCATGACTCTATTTTAAAACATCCAGAAAGGTTTTAGAAGTATTCGCAGAAACATAAAAACTCAGTAGCTAATAAATAAAAATAACTCGGACATATAAACTGCCAAGTACGAAGCCAAGTTACGAACAATAAATTAAAATTACCAAGTAAGTTGATATTTACAAGCGTTACACGCTTTACGCTCCGCAGACACAAACATTCGGTAATAAAATAAATATTTCACTTCATATCGTATTCTTCTGACTTTATGCTCGACAGGCCATATATAATTATTACTAGCTGTGGCCGCGACTCCGTCCGCGTGGAACCTTATGTAAGAAAATAGTAACTTATAAATTAAAAAAATTAGCTTAACGATTATTAATGTTTTAAGTATCAATAAGTGAACTATGTTCTTTGAGAAATAAAAATTCTTTTAACCGAAAATTATTTCAATGTATTAAATCGATTTACTTATCTTACTCGTACTTAAAACCCGTCGTTGTTCAAATTACAATAACTTTTGATAGAGTGGACCGATTTTAATGAGACAAAGACTAAATGTTACTCGAGGGTATGCTTTCTTGTATGAAATAATACAAATATATGATATACTAGCATCTGCCCGCGACTTCGTCCGCGATTTTTTGTAGGTGGTAGAGCTACGTTGAAGCTATTAATGGTTTCAGCATGAATGGGTCGGCACGCTCGGGGTAGTACCACCCTCTCACAGAAAACCGACGTGAAGTAACAGTGCTTGCATTGTTGCGTTTCGTTCGGTCAGTGAGAGCGTCGGATACCCACCTCCCGTCCCCTTCCCCCTTCCCTTACTCCCCCTCTTCACCAAGACAGGTTGGCAACGTACTTGCGACTCCCCTGGTGTTGCAAGTGTCTATGGACGGTAGTGATCACTTAACATTAGGTGACCCACATGTCAGTTTGCCGCCTATGATATAAAAAAAAAGAAAAAAAAAGTTACTTTGGGTTAACGCTAACACGCAGCGGAAGCGCTCAAGAGGAAAATACCCCGATTTTGAAACATTATTAATTGGTACTCCGCCCCAATGGGTCTTAGCGTGGTTATATAACCTTCCCCGATAAATGAGTTATATAACACTGAAAGAATTTTTCAAATCGTACCAGTAGTTCCTGAGATTACCCCCTACAACGTCACTACGTCACAAACTTTACCTCTTTATAATATAAGATAAAGATAAATGTATAACACCGAGAGAATTTAAGAATAAATAAATGCCAACTTTATATTCTTATAATAATAATAATCATTTAACTTGGTTTTGTATTAAAATCTTGACTATATTCCGCCCAAGGAATAAACATTGACATTTGATGCAACTTAGTATCTTATTGCAAATATTGAATGAGATAAAAATACAGTAACTACAATTTATTCAAAGTATCATAAAAAAATATTAATTAGTCTATGGTATGAATATATTATTTGTCTGTGCAATGGCGGTGGCGATTTCTTTGAGGTTATTGAGTTGTTTTACTTCTTACTAACTGTGCCAAAACAATAAATAATAAATTTATCTGAGTATATTAACTCTATTTACTTATCTACTTTTATCTCGTACTTAAATCGCGTCGTCATTAAAATTACAATAACTTTTGATAGAGTCGATTTTCATGAATCAAAGACCACTTCTTACTAAAGCATATGCTTCATGGTGGGGTTTTATTGTGACCGCAATCTTTAGCAGTAGTGCGTATTCAAACAAATAGACAGATAGACAGACATAAATATCTAAAAATGATTGAGATGTATGTATGTTCTTATTATATATATAATAGTATAGATTATCTATGCCAACCGTTTTCACGCGCATTTGATCTAAATAAAACTTCAGAATTGGCAGTATGGATTAATTCCTTCGCCTGTGCTATTGGACGAAATTATTATTATTATAAAATTAAAAAATTAATGACTATCAAAACAATCAGGTAAATTTTAATAATGGAATGCTTGCAATTTGGCTATAATAAAAAACAAAGGTACAAGCATATAAGTGACCCATTGCAGAACTATAGCCCTTTTTTTCTTTAAATTATATGTACATGAGAATGCTTATAAACTATATACTATACGAAGTCCCGTAATCCCGTATTATAATAACGCGTAACGAAATTTTTTCCCTACCGTGTCATAAGAAGTTTTAATTGAAAAAAATAGGTAATTTCTTTTCTTGATAACACTAAACCTCCTTTATTAAACTAATACTTGGTTCAATTGTTACACAAACGCTACAACCCCCTCTGTACTATTACATAGTTGTCGCATAGTATATTTTCTGATCTACAATTTGTATGGTATTTTCTCCTAACCTATAGCTCGTAGCATAATGTTAAATAGTGTATAATCTTTCTCAATAAATAAGCTATAAAACACAAAAAGAATTTCTCTTATATGATTGATAGTTTAAGAGATCGACGCGTCTAAATAAATTTAAATTTATTTATTTCAATGCGTAGGACAATATTTCAAACCCAATTTGAATAAATGACAGTTAAGTATGATTTATCCGTACATTCAACCTCTTTAAATATTAATTTATTATCTATTGTTTCAGATACAAATCAGTGTTAAAGAAAGCAGTGCAAAAAGTTTTTATAGCGAATTCAAGATGGCCGCTCTGAGATTACTTTTGTGCTTGTGTTTTATCAAGGCGGCGATCGGCAAAGGTGAGTTGGCGTATTTTTTAATTATACGGTTATTTATGCTTCATCGGTTTTAAGTATATGTTTTTTTTTATATTAACATTTTATACGTTTGGATTGCACGGCGTCTTTATTGGCATGCGGGGATTCTGTTGCCACAATTGGATGGTTTCTTTTTTATAGTTTCATTCGATTACTTCATTTGGTATTATTTTTAATTAATATTTCTCGTGTTTTAACGATAGCAGTAGGAGTTGAAACGAAAAATCCCGCCTTCGATTCGTTTCATCGATTAATTACGTGTTGACTTTTTGGCGGGATTTTGGAATGATGCGTTATTTTTTTTTAAGTTATACTTCTTTTGGCGCGTTAGGGAAAAATGATAAGAGTACATTTTTACGATGCGCGCGCACATCGTCACGAAAAACCGACACCTTTTCTATTGTTAGTGTCGTTTTTTCTACAAACGTAAAATAAGGCGAAAGATAATTTTTTTGAAAAGATTTTTATCTTGTTACGCCAAAGAAGTATAACTTCTAACGCGTGTACATAAGTACACACACATTTTTTTTTATACCATAGGAGGCAAACTAACAGGTGGGTCATCTGATGTTAAGTGATCACCACCGTTCATAGACATTTGCAACACCAGGGGAGTCACAAGAGCGTAGCCAGCTATGTTGGGAGGGGAAGCAAGGGACGGGGTAAGGGGAAGGGAGGTGGGCCTCCGGCGCTCTCACTGACCGAACGAAACGCAACAATGCAAGCACTGTTACTTCACGTCGGTTTTCTATGAGAGGGTGGTACTACCCCGGGCGAGCCGACCCATTCATGCTGAAACCAGTAGATTATGATTGATTTAAAAGTTAACCAGTTATTCCATTATTAAGTTTTCACTTTTGTCGGCAGTTTTTATACTGTCTTGCCTTTTTTTATAAAGTGTTAGTTGAAATAGGTCGCCAAAAGTTTTGAAGGTGGCAGTGATATGGCACTACATGTAATTTTATTATACTGAATCCAAATAGAAAGTGCAACGAGAGCAGAAACAAGGTTTCCTGCTGTTGCAGCCATTGCTGCCCTAGCTGCGGTACTGACTGCTGCATGTGCCATCGAAACAGAGCGTGCTCACGCCCACGCCCGCGTAACCACAGATCACGCCGCCGTGGTCTGGGGGTAAATTTCGCTCCCGCACACCAGACTAGGCCCCCCTCGGCAACGGCTCAAGCCTAGGTCCGTTCCCTCGGCGTGGAGCCCTTGAGTACGTTGCTCGCGCGATACAGTGACACAAAATCTTACATCACTGCAACAACATTACACATATCACCTTCACACATGTGCACACATACACGCTTACACATGCAAGTGAAAGGGTTTTATTTTTTTCCCTTATCAAACTTAAATAGTTTAGAATATTATCCGATACGAAATATATATAAGAGTTGTTGAGGTATGTATGCTTGGTACACATATATGTTTCAATAACTCATATATGTATGAATAGTTAGGCTAGCTCACATAGGTCGCGAATTGCATGTATCAGGCAACAGCCAAAGCCGAGGTGTGCCGTGAACCCTTGAGCTAGTTGTCAACATAAAATCGGCTGAGTGCCTTAAGCGCTCGCCTTAGTAGCCCGGTGAAGCTGTTAAGACCTTGCTGTATCAATAACGTAGTCAGTTCGAAAAAAAAAAATCGATTACAATCAATTACTATGAAATATTCGTTGTCTATTTATTTCTCACCATTTGAAGCCATTTTGATTACAAAACTCCTTAATCCAAAATTTGTTACCAATTGAACAACAAACTGCACAACATATTGACAGCTATATTTTTAAACTTCATGATAACAAAAACACTTGCAAAAATAATAAATAGCTCGAAAACTGTATTTACTGTATTAACCTTAAATTATCTACGATAAGACTGCCTTGCAATGGCGGTTTCCGATTTAATTGCGCGAGTTACGTTCGCAACCTTTGGCGTTAATGTGTCAACCATTTGCGACAGGAATTTGACGTCATTTTGCAGTAAAATTCAGTGTAATATTGCCACCAAATGGTTATCCAAATATCTATGATATCTTTAACTGTATATTTCTAAAATCCGATTTAAATTCAATCTGTTTGCAACTTACGCTCCCAACCTTTGGCGTCAATTTGTCAACCAATTGCAACAGCAGTTTGACGTCATTTTGCCTATGATCTCTTTAGCTATATATTCCTAAAATCCGATTTAAATGCAATCTGATTGTAAGTTACCCTCCCAACCTTTGGCGTCAATTTGTCAACTATTTGCGACAGCAGTTTGACGTCATTTTACAATAAAATTCAATGTAATTTTGCCACCAAATGGTTATCCGCGTATCTATGATGTTTTAAACTATGTCTTTCTGTAAATAGACAATAGGAATTAAGTATTTAGAAACCTATTATCTCTAATAATAAATAAAAATGTCTCAGTCGGTCAGTAGGTCTCAGACAGCGTGATGTTCAGAATATTTTGTACCGTGAAATCTTCCTATTATAACCGCTTCAAATTTGACTGAAAGTTTATAAAATATACCGTAACATATCTCATTGCTTTACGGTTTTTGCGATTGCTTTCGTTTATGACATTTCGTGAAGTCGTTTTCGTGTATTTTAATTATAATGTTCACTGACATTTTCCTGCGGTTTCTCCTCGAAACAGAAAAGATATCTATTTATACCTTAGATAAACGTAATTAAAATATTTCTAGAATTATTACTGTATCGGTCATATTAATGTCGAAAAGTATCCATGATTTTTTAATAGTAAATAAAAGATACAAATGCTTACTGTGAGTTATCTTCAGGAAATAGACATATCCCACTAAGGACTTTTCTGTAGGTATTTTTAAGTTAGATATTTCCGTAGTAAGTTGTTTTCACATATCTTATAAGGCTTAAAAAGTTATCAACGTAAGCGTTAAAAAATATAGTTACGAATTGATACGAATACATCGATTTTCGACGCATGTATTATACAAGCTAACCTTCAAGAAGAAATTGTCTAAACAATGCAAGCACTAATAGTTCACGTCGGTGTTTCTGTAGGTCGGGTGGTAGTACCCCGAGCGAGCCGAAAGCCGAACCATTCATGTTGAAACCAGTGATAGCTTCAGCGTGGCTCTACCACCTACAATAATGAAAATGTTGACAAAATCCGTTCAATAGTTTAGAAGAACTAAGGGAACACATAGATTAGCGTTTGTTGCAATTTATAACAACAGCCCGAGGCTGACCATAGGCCCCTGCGCTAGTTGCTTAATCGGCTCGACTTGTTAGTTTGGGGAAACTGTAAAAGCACATAACGCCAACAACGTAGCCCAGGTACACTTAAATACGTAACGCGCTTTGGTTGGTAATATTTATTAAAGATAATATTCTTGTATATAGACTTATAACATCAGGTCAGGTCCGGGATATCGGTAACAGCCCAAGCCGAGGTGTGCCATGCACCCTTGAGTTAGTTGCCTGAATAAAATCGGCTGAGTGCCGTAAGCGCTCGCCTGAGTAATCCGGTGAAGCTGTAAACAACTTGCAGGAATAATAGCGAAGACATTTCGAAAAAAAAAACTTATACATAATAATGATTAATCTATACTAGTCTATAACTATACTAGTCTATATCTATGCTAATCTATATCTATACTAATATTATAAAAAAAAAAGTCACAAAATCACAAACTGTACCTCTTTATAATATTAGTATAGATATAGATTAGCATAGATATAGACTAGTATAGTTATAGACTAGTATAGATTAATCATTATTATGTATAAGTTTTTTTTTTCGAAATGTCTTCGCTATTATTCCTGCAAGTTGTTTACAGCTTCACCGGATTACTCAGGCGAGCGCTTACGGCACTCAGCCGATTTTATTCAGGCAACTAACTCAAGGGTGCATGGCACACCTCGGCTTGGGCTGTTACCGATATCCCGGACCTGACCTGATGTTATAAGTCTATATACAAGAATATTATCTTTAATAAATATTACCAACCAAAGCGCGTTACGTATTTAAGTGTACCTGGGCTACGTTGTTGGCGTTATGTGCTTTTACAGTTTCCCCAAACTAACAAGTCGAGCCGATTAAGCAACTAGCGCAGGGGCCTATGGGCAGCCTCGCGCTGTTGCTATAAATTGCAACAAACGCTAATCTATGTGTTCCCTTAGTTATTCTAAACTATTGAACGGATTTTGACAACATTTTCATTATTGTAGGTGGTAGAGCCACGCTGAAGCTATCACTGGTTTCAACATGAATGGTTCGGCTTTCGGCTCGCTCGGGGTACTACCACCCGACCTACAGAAACACCGACGTGAACTATTAGTGCTTGCATTGTTTAGACAATTTCTTCTTGAAGGTTAGCTTGTATAATACATGCGTCGAAAATCGATGTATTCGTATCAATTCGTAACTATATTTTTAACGCTTACGTTGTTAACTCTTTAAGCCTTATAAGATATGTGAAAACAACTTACTACGGAAATATCTAACTTAAAAATACCTACAGAAAAGTCCTTAGTGGGATATGTCTATCTCCTGAAGATAACTCACAGTAAGCATTTGTATCTTTTATTTATTATTAAAAAATTATGGATACTTTTCGACGCTAATATAACCGATACAGTAATAATTCTAGAAATATTTTAATTACGTTTATCTAAGGTATAAATAGATATCTTTTCTGTTTCGAGGAGAAACCGCAGGAAAATGTCAGTGAACATTATAATTAAAATACACGAAAACGACTTCACGAAATGTCATAAACGAAAGCAATCGCAAAAACCGTAAAGCAATGAGATATGTTACGGTATATTTTATAAACTTTCAGTCAAATTTGAAGCGGTTATAATAGGAAGATTTCACGGTACAAAATATTCTGAACATCACGCTGTCTGATTCATTATTATGTAAATTTATGTTTACTAGTGGGCGCCCAGTGGTCGACATTCGACCATAATTCATTGTTTTCTTTAACTTTGAATTTTATTAGGTTTAATATCATTGTTGAATGTAGAATGGAAAAGCGTAATTGGAACGTAAGAGTAAAATAATACATACAGTCGAGCATAGCAACCTCCTTCACAACCTTTTTTGAAGTCCTTTATTGACAGATGTCAAAATGTCTTTTTTATTTACATGTGTGTATATGTTGTGTAAAATTGAAGCAGTAGTGTGAGTAATGCATATTTTAATTAATTTAATGTACTTCTAATGCATTTTATATAAAATAAATAGCTTTCTGCACTTCTCCTCAATATAAACTTTAACTATGCCAAATTTCACGTTCATCCGTTCGCCCAATTCAGTTAAAAAGGGATACAAAGTTTAGGCTTCACGTATTAATATATATGAATGATAACTAGCGAACGCTCCATGACCTGTTGTCATTTGTACGACATCCAGGTGGAGCGATTCTATCCTTAAAGCCTTCCTTCCTTATTTACATCTGGGAAAAAAGTTTGGTGACAGCTCCTTTTTCCTCATCTGCATATCTTATGGTCCATTGTTGAACCGTGTTTTGTCTAATCTTCTTTTTCACGAAGGAGATTGGGCAACTATCATAATTCGGTCTTGTTTTCAATCGCAATGCAGCATCTTTTGCCAGTTGGTCGGCTCTTTCGTTACCCTCAATTTCCACATGTGCTTTCGCCCAATACAGTTCGACGCTATTTCCTTTTCTGAGCTGTTCGGTTAATCTGGTTTGTGTGATATAGGCCAACGGTTGGTATTCCTCGTTTTTAGCTATAGCGTCTAAAGCTGCTTTTGAGTCACTGATAATTCTTATAGCGTTGTATTTATCAGCTAGGTCAATTGCCTTGTATATAGCGTAAAGCTCGGCCTGATACACGGTACAATAGTTTTCTAGCTTGAATATCTTTTTATGTATTTCCTTGTCGTCTTCCCACACTCTCAGAGCTGCTCCAACTCTTCCCTCGATGTTACTTCCATCTGTGTAGATGCGTATTCCGTTATGATGTTTTAGCTCTGATTCCGCCTCACTGTCCTTGATCATTTCGTATGTTATTTCTACTGCTTTAGCGGGATGCGGTGCGTTTCGAGTGCAAAATTTTTCTTAAATTTTTCTGTCGCACAGCTCCTAAATATGTGGTCTGCCCCTTTTCCCCTCATATAACTTGGCAGCTTCTTTAATTCTAAGGTCAAGCGGGAATAAGCCAGTGAGTATCATCGCTGCGCTCAGTGAGGTAGTTCTATAAGATCTAATTATTTTTTTGCAAAAAATTCTATAAACAGCAGCGAAGACCCTCCTGGATTTTATCTTGTCTGCTTCCTTGTACCAGACGCTCGCCGCGTACAGTATTATCGGTTCTATTACCGCCGTGTAGATAGTTCTGGTGATCTCCGGGTTCTAGCCGTTCTTGACACTTGTTTATTATTATGTTAATAGCTTTCTTGCTTACGTTCTGAATGAATGAATTTTAATTTGTCGTCTACTGTTGTTCCTAAAATTTTGATGTCTTTTTGAATTTCGATTTCTATTCCCCCCATTTTTGTTATAGGTTTTTCCCATTTTAATTTATTAGTCACAACTATGGCGGTCGTCTTCTGTGGAGCAAAACTTAATTAATCTTTGCCCCCATGTCATTACGCTCGAAGGACCTCATATCAACTCAAATATGTATCCACCCTACTTAGGTGGAATAAGGGTGAGAAGTAGAAGAGATAGTTTATAACGGCATATTGAAATATCACGTGACGTACGATCGCTACTATCACTACTAGTTTTGCTGGCAGCTTCACTCGCTTTAATGGGAATTTGACCGGACTCTCGCGTCCGTAGGAACTGTACCTCCCATTGCCCTACACGTGCTCGACGGGTGGCGCTAAAGTATAATATATTTTTAGCAGCTGCATTGGTCCACATAAATTGAACCTATATTAGCGATAAACCCCATGTCATTACGCTTGAAGGACCTCATATCAACTCAAATATGTATCCACCCTACTTAGGTGGAATAAGGGTGAGAAGTAGAAGAGATAGTTTATAACGGCATATTGAAATATCACGTGACGTACGATCGCTATTATCACTACTAGTTTTGCTGGCAGCTTCACTCGCTTTAATGGGAATTTGACCGGACTCTCGCGTCCGTAGGAACTGTACCTCCCATTGCCCTACACGTGCTCGACGGGTGGCGCTAAAGTATAATATATTTTTAGCAGCTGCATTGGTCCACATAAATTGAACCTATATTAGCGATAAATAGAGTGATTAATCATTACGATTAAATAAAAAAAATCTTTGGGAACAATGCTGTTTCTGAGAGATATGTGAAATCTATACCAATGCGAATGGAGAAACGAGCAAATACTATATATAGCTGAAACAGTCAAAACAATCAGCCTGTATATAAAATCCGAAATTACTAAACATTAACCTAAATTTATCACTATTTAAGTGAAAAACTCGTCTAACAGCTTTGACTGTCGTTTTCTTTAAAAACATTTGCTTAAAAGGATGGCTAATTTGTAAAACGACTTTTAAGGGGAGGATAAAATGGTGTTAATGTTTTTTTTTTATATCGCGTCAAATTTAAAGTTCATCTTATATTAATAGTATTTTAAACCATTCATCATTTGGTAGGCGACTTTTGAGGGGGGAATAAATGGGGTTAATGTTTTTTTTTGGTATCGCGTCAAATTTGAAATTCATCTTATATGAATAGTATTTTAAAGCATTCCTCATTTGATAGGCGACTTTTGAGGGGGGATAAAATGGGGTTAATGTCTTGTGTAGGATAGTGCATTTATTTTGAAGTTTACCTCTTATTTAACGACTTGTTGTGCCCGCGACTTCGTCCGCGTGGAGCCTAATATAAAAAAACAGTGATTAATAAAGGCATCTGAACGTATTAAGTTCATTTACTTATTTACTCTCCTGTCGTACTTACTCCAGCCGTCATCCAAATTACAATAACTTTTGATAGAGTGGATCGATTTTAATAAAACAAAGACTACGTTTATTTTTTCTATTGTAGCACGGTAAAGTGACTGCACTATGCCTGACGGTAAGCACAGTACAATCCAAAAACAATGGCGAGCACTAAGTGACTCACTATCCATCGCCGGTCGCCGCTGTCATGCCGGCCAGCGAAAAGCTAGATATGCACAGGCTGATCCTGAAACGCGACCCGCAGAAGCGAATCACTATGACGGGCTATGGTGGTTGCGACTCAGTCAGGCTTTAAAACCCTACCACCCCGCAAATGTGTTTAATTTTTTTTACATTCCCAGTTTTTACACCCCGAGAGCGAAGTTATTTTGCCGTTCAAAAGGTTTCTAGTTTTTTTACGATTTTCATATTTTACCGTACAAAATTTAAAGATCTTGAAAAATA
>MU161743.1:9031-20618 GCA_015888305.1 Antheraea pernyi
GCTAAAATGGCTGCAAAAAAATTGGGGGTCCTTTTCAGGGTGAAACGGTACTTTACTCCGGTGCAGCTTCTTAATCTTTATAAGTCACAGATAAGGCCGTGTATGGAGTATTGCTGCCACCTTTGGGACGGGTCTGCTAAATACCAGTTGTTGCTGGACTCCGTCGATCACAGAGCTCGAAGACTTGTCGGCAACGAATCACTGTTAGCAGCCAAACTGCAAACACTGGAACATCGGCGTAGGGTCTCTTGCCTTCTAGTATCCTATCGGCTACACTTTGGAGAATGTGCACAAGATCTGCACCAACTAATTCCACCGTCTCCGTTTCATCTTAGGACTACCAGACGCCGTACGAGGCTCCACTCATTCGCAGTTGACATACCATTCATCCGGACGAAGTGCTTTGCATCTTCATTTATTATGAGAACCGCGAAGGAGTGGAATACGCTGCCTGCGTCTGTTTTTCCCGAAGTGTATGATGAAGTGATCTTCAAAAGAAGAGTGAATGTGCATTTACTGGGTGAACGCGTTACATCCTAGGCCTCGTCCTCACTTTCCATCAGGTGTGACAGAGGTCAAGCGTCACACAGTCTATAATAAAGAGAATAAATGTGACTGCATTATACAAAAAAAAGTATTGGAGATAATTTTGTGAGCATTTTCAAGTCGTATAAAAACAGGATAAATGTAGTAATCCTAACCTAAAAGGTGGATACATGATAATATGTAGTAAAACACTATATAACTCGCCTGTTTGTTATACCTTCTGCGTCTGACAGTTTAATTATGGGAGTATGTTTATTGTGGATAGCCTTCAACGCTCACCCAATCAACGACATATTTGATTAACAAATTATATGCATTCATTTTCTGTACGTGATGCATACAATATGCCGTGTTACCTGTAGGATTATGTTTATAAATCGAAATAAAATAACAACCAGAATTTCCATCTTTATTTCTGTAATATTTAGTTATAATAGACGTAGAAAACATTTTACGAAGATGTATACAAATAATTCATAATATTTCATTTATCGTGTCCAGGTATTAACTTTTTCAAATTGTTTACCATCTAAGTATATCTCCAAAGGCGGACTGAGGGATGGATTTTTCTCGGAACCAGATCAGCTGGTTATAGTCGTAGAGAATTTACGGTTTCATTTTAATAAAATAATTTAGAAAAGAACGAAACTCACAGACGGTGCGTCATATTGATTGTTGTCACAAAACTGACATTTATATTATTTTTGTTTTAAAACATTACATATGGTTAGCAATATAAAGTCTATTAGTCATATAAACTCTTATTAGTGATAAGTAAGCTTACAGCTTATGATTTATCTTATCTGTACGTCCTCCCGAACAATCTTGAAACTTCTATTTACTGCATGTATATACCTTATACTTATATACTATATATAATTACCGTAACTTTATGTTTGACTATAAGGAAAAGTTATTCATTAATTAATAATAATTATACTTTGAAAACTAAGATATACCGCCAAAACATGTACTTATTTTCGCTATCGCTCATACATATGATAGATTACGTGGGGTACGTGGTATTGAACCGAGCTGGAATAATTATTATGCTCTTTGGAGCTCACAGTATATTCAATTATTGCACATTGTCTGGCTTTTCTTTAATGAACATAATTGTCAGTTATGTATATGTACAGCGTCGGACTGGCCATATAATCGACGTGGCATTTGCCAGGCGGTCCCCCCACAGGCCTGGCTTGCGGGGCTTGCGGCAGCTGTAGGATAAGAGACCCACACAGGCTAGGTCCCAGCTCTTGCGACATAAATATAAAACAAGATCAGATAGTTCGTTCATATAATTAGAGAGAAATGAAATAGATAAATTCGATAAATTTTATATTTTGTTTATCTCAATATTTTCCGATAGTATCCCATCTACGATCATCTAGTCTCGGGCCCCGGGTGTGTGGTCAGCCACCCGGGCTCTTCCGGCCCAGTCCAACCCTATATATGTATATATAACACTTGTTTATAAAAAAATCTGTGTTCTATTTGGAATTCAATGATGAAATTGTGTTCTCGTGTTACATATTATAAACAATGACAGAAAATACTGGAGAAAGTAACCATGTAAGCATGTAGGCTCCACTGACCTCAATTTTATTATTATTTTTTAAATCTGATTAAGTTACAGCATCAACTAAGTTTAGTGGTTTTAAATTATGCATGCGCATTACTGAGATCTTAGAGGCCAACCGCTCCGTTGCGGCGGTACTTAATCCACTAAAGTAACTTATGAATGAACCTACGGAGTACTTATATAAGTTCAGGACTATAATTTTACCGTATTTGCATTTATATTACCTCTATACAGGGAGATAATTAATTCTAAATACTTAGTCGTCGATATTGCAAAATCTGTATTGGAAAATTCTCTGTTTATTAAATCTTATTATTAGACTAGTTGTTTTTTTAGCAAAATCTCTATAATCTATACAAATAAATGTGATTGAAATGTTGGTTTATAATACCAAAATAGCGGATTATTTCTTAAATGGATTTGAAACTATAAACTGTAGTTATTGACGTATTTCTTGATTATTCCTTAGCTTTTCTCATGTAGCTACAACATGAATAATGCAGTGTATTCGTTGACAAGATTATTCTGAATAAATTTACAAAAACTAGTCACATAAGAATGTTAGGGGAAAAGGGGGTAATGGGGTCACTTAAGCAAGATATAGAATAAAATACACAATTTTTACTTTACCTTTATTTTATTTAACGTTTAAAGTAATATAATCATTACACTATCAGTCTCAGGTAGTTACATTACCTTTGGAATTTCGTAACCACCATGTATATGGCGAAAAAGCCCGTCATAGTGATTCGCTTCTGCGGGTCGCGTTTCGGGATCAACCTGTGCATATCCAGCTTTTCGCAGGCCGGCATGACAGCGGCGACTGGCGTTGGATAGGGTGTCGCTCGGTGGTCGCCATTGTTTTTGGATTGTACTGTGCTTACCATCAAGCACAGTACAGTCATTTTGCCGTGGTACAATAAAAAGGAGAAAAAATCAAGCTAATTTTCCGTGAGTAGCTTCATTTTGATGACACGCCCAACAATTTTCTCTACGAAAATCTCGATTGTGGTTCTACGGGTGACCCAAGCGCGCGACCAGGGCATCGAAGATTGCTAAACGTGAGCCCGTACCCTGGTCAACTTACGCGCAAAGCGGCCCAGGGGTTTTAGTCGGTAGGAGTCCGACATAATCCTCACGTTGTCCCCCGACAGCGTGAGGGTATCCCATGTAGAATTTCCCCTGGTAAAAAAAAAAAAAAGGTAATAGAGGTAGCAGGGTCAAAAATGTTGAGTTGATGATTCTCAAAAATTGTTTACTAACTGGGGTTTTTTAATCTGATCTGATGATAATTATCTAAATTATTAAAAAAAATATTTGTCCTACAAAATATATGGTTCGATCAAAGATTCCCCTCCTTCCAACGTGTATCGATAACGAGGTCCTCAAAAAAGATTACTAACCAGCTTAATTATTTTTTTTACTTCAATAATATTAATATAATTTAACAGTCATATTGTCCTATAAATTGCGTGGTACGTTATCACGGTCCTATGCGTAAGAGAGATTGCACACAGCCGCTTGCGCATAGCATCGCGTCGCCACATCTCGCTTCACCAACAGTCAGGTTTACCCTCGCCTATAAATGTTTCACATCAAAAATTATGAAAAAATATTCATCATCATCATCATTATTACCCTTATCCCATCTAAGTAGGGTCGGCACGCCATGTTTTCTTTTTCCACTATCTCCTGTCAAATGTCATCTCAGTATTCACACCTTTCACGCACATATCATTTTTCACGCTGTCCATCCATACCTTTTTCGGTCTTCCTCTACTCATATAGCCGTCCACAAACATACTCAACACCTTTCTAGTTACATGGTTTTCCTCTCTCCTCATGACATGCCCATACCATGCTAACCTATTACTCCTCAACTTATCTGTCACTGGTGCTATTTTCAAACTTCCTCTGATATACTCATTCTTAATTTTATCAATGTTAGTCACACCACACACCTTAACATTCGCATCTCTGCCACATCCGTCTCTTTCGTAGCCCAGCACTCAGATGCATACAGCATGATTGGTCTTATCATAGTTTTATAAACCTTCCCCTTGAGTTTCAAAGGCATTCGTGGGTCACAAGCTACCCCAGACACATTTCGCCATTTCATTCATCCTGCATTTATTTTATTCCTCACTTCCTTATCAATGTCACCGTCGCTTTTTATCAATGAACCGTGATACAGAAAATTAGAGCAGGCTGGTAAGGATACATCGTTTAAAGCTATAGGAGAAAAACTAGATGTACCACCGAAGTAAAGATATGAAAAAATATTATGTCTGTGAAATGGAACAGTATTATAGATTTTTCAAATAATGGGAACAAATATTTATACGAAATAGCAGTGATTTAGTGTGGCTAATCTTGAACTTTGAAAACATGTTATAATTGTTTACCTCTGTGCTTCATGCCTCGTGAGTCGAAACCATCCAATTATTCAGCTTATTATAGCATTAACAGCGGGTATAACTGTCGACGTAAACTTGACTTGTGGTCGATGTAGTTTTGAATCGCAGTTTAGGTATATTTCACAAGCTCTGATTAAAAAATTGAAGCTATATTGGCTTCGTTGATAGCGTATTCGGGCACTACATTGAACGACGTAGGTTCGAATCCTTGCTACTAAGATGGACTGGAAAAGATCCAGATGAAGCCATAACATAGTAGTAGGGACTTTTCTAAGGCCGCCTGGCTAGCTACCAACCTTAAGGTCACGCCACGCGGCTGTTCGTGTTTTCTGACAGCAGCGGCAGAGAGCCAGTCCGACTCTAGGGATTAGATTATTTACCACAGTAGACCTCATCGTCATTTAACATGAGATGAGCTTGTATTTTTTTTTAATCTTATGTCTAAATTCCATCTTTTATTGTCGTCGATTGATTGATCACTCTATCGCTACGAGATTTATGTGGAACGGTACACCTGCCAAAAAATTGTTACTCTTAGCGCCACCCGGAGAGCGTGATGGGGAATGTACGCTTGCAGAGGACATAAGTAACATCAGGTACAATGTTAAAACCTATAAGGTATATTTTTAATCTGTTATCATACATGACCAAATGAACAGTCGTAACGATTTCAAATAATTCTTTAAATTTTAACCAAAAAACATAATGTTCCCCAAATGAAAAATCCTTGTATATTCCATCGTGGTTTACTTACTTTCAACGTTACCATTCTGGTACCTTAAAGAAAATAATTCCACAATAATATTACGTCTTGAAAACCCTTAGACTGCTTGACCTACTTCTCAATAATCAATTTGACTTATAGAATTAGACCTACAGAAGATTATATATGTGTCCAAATCCTATTCACTCAAGATATAAATTACCTCTAACTCATTATCTTGGGTACAGGGATAAAATATTGAAGAGTGGCTTTATTACTTTTCACTTATCCTCGCTGTCGTGGTAGTCGAATTCTTTGTAAGTATCTAGTAGTGGCATGTCATTTTTCGCTTACTAATTTAAATTGGTAAAACTATCGCCAGACGGTGAAGGAAAACATCCTGAGGAAACTTCAGCTTGATCAATGTTCTTGTAGTGCCACCGTATGTGGGAGAATATAGAACTGGATTTCTCTGAGTTTGAAATCGGCAATACATCGTGTGTTGACATGATTATCATTCCCATAACTTCCTTTGATAATAGGCCTGTAGCACTGCACTGGGTCTCTCACGGGCTTTATAGCAACATCATATATATTAATACGTGAAGCCCAAACTTTGTACACCTTTTTAAAGGAATTACGTGAACGGATGAACGTGAAACTTGACATAGTTAAAGTTTATATGGATTCTCTGAGTTTGAAATCGGCAATACATCGTGTGTTGACATGATTATCATTCCCATAACTTCCTTTGATAATAGGCCTGTAGCCCTGCACTAGGTCTCTCACAGGCTTTATAGCAACATTTATAGAAATCCATGATTTATACGGACTTCATACTCTTACTTAGGTACGTAGTACACATTTTTCATAAATATAAACTGATTTATATATTAAACGATCTAGTTGGGAGCTACGATATGGAACTAGTTTATAGAAATCCATGATATGCGGACTTCATACTCTTCTTAGGTACGTAGTACACATTTTTCATAAATATAAACTGATTTATATATTAAACGATCTAGTTGGGAGCTACGATATGGATATTTCTTTATATTACATGAGGGTTATCATTAAATTACGTTAGAAACTTACGCATAACAAGAGGGACGCCAATAATAACCTTAGTGACGTCATATGTATATATCTAAAGTATTCTAAGTCGAAACTTGACCTATAATAATAATTTTATTTGTTGTAGATCTTATGAAAAAAAATAGTATCTAAGATACGTAAGTAACTTTGAACCATTTTTAATTTTTAAACGTAGTCATTGCCAAATTTTCAATAATAAAATATGTGACATCGCCTAGGTAGAAGTCAAACAAACATGACCATCTGTGACAAGAAAAGGGGTGCATAAAAATCGCAAGATTCGTGTATTATGGAAGTATGTAATGACGTACGTATGATACGCAATATACCACAGTGTAGCGACTTGAAGATGCTAGAGTTAAGAAAGCACTAAGATCCCTATCAACATGCTATGATTGTATGAACAAAAACAGTCTGAATGCAAAAATTTCCTTTACCGGTATAATTATATTGCACTGCAACGGAAGTATTTTATTAACTAATTACCGGTAGACAATTATGTAGACATGGCATTGTTGCTAGTGTAGAACAGGACGACGCCATGCCAAGGAAAGAGATGAGGCGAAAAAGGAATTTCGATTTAGTTTTAGCATGGCCGTAAAGCGAGACATTTCTATCGCAATATATAAATGTAAGTCTAGTGATGAGTTTTTGGCGGGATCTTGGTCTGTCATGTAGTGGATTTTATTTTTTATTCATAATCTTATGTTACTTGACTCTATATTGTGTAAAATTGGTGGTGTTTTATGTAATATAGTTTGTTTATTGTGCATAAGTGAAGTGAATGGAAAATAATAAATATCACGGACCATGAATTCTGAGATGCCGCAAAAACTCCATGGAAAGTTCTAACAAGATGGCCACCATCTTGTTAGTTCATTGAAATTATATCAAGAAATTTGTAATATCGATACTCACTTAGATAAGGCCATGTATGGAGTATTGCTGCCACCTTTGGGACGGGTCTGCCAAATACCAGTTGGCCTTGCTAGACTCCGTCGATCACAGAGCTCGAAGACTTGTCGGTAACGACCTACTGATAACAGCCAAACTGCAACCACTTGAACATCGACGTAGAGTCGCCTGTCTTTTGGTATTTTATCGGCTACACTTTGGGGAATGTGCACAAAATCTGCACCAACTAATACCACCATCTCCATTTCATCTCAGGACTACAAGACGCCGTACAGACGTCCATTCATTCGCGGTTGACATACCCTTCATCCGGACGAAGTGCTTCGCTTCGTCATTTATTATGCGAACCGCGAGGGAGTGGAATGCGCTGCCTGCGTCTGTTTTTCCTGAAGCATATGATGTAGCAATCTTCAAAAGAAGAGTGAATGTGCATTTACTGCGTGAAGGCGTTATATCTTAGGTCTCGTCTTCACTTTACATCAGGTGTGACTGAGGACAAGCGTCGCATAGTTTATTATTTTAAAAAAACTTGACAATGGCAGTAATAATCTACTAGAAGACTGGTTGCCAAAAATAGAATGGAAGTAGAACTTTTAATACTATTAACTACTAGACAATTGCAGTAATAATCAAAAAGATTGGTTGCAAAAAAAAAATTCTAGTGATATAGTATAACTTATTTCGCTGTCTCATTTCATTATTCTGCTGTACCACACCATACACAAAAATGTTCAGTATTCCATATGTAAGTTGATAAATCTTTTCGAGACGAGTGAAGCTTTATTCTTACAAAAGAATAATACATATTTTAAAATAATTACAAAATTAAAATAACCAAAAGTATGGAAACGAAATGAAACGCACTTTAATTTTATAAAATAATTATATATTAATCAGAAGTCCTTAATCTGTAGAATCACACCGGAAGTAAAGGTTATAGGCAGGATATCACATGGAACATTTATTTATATTTATTTATAATATTATATCAAATTACAAACACCTACAGAACTCACAATAATAAACACAGTAGTTAACTACGTAATATTAATTAATTATTTTAGTGTAATTCCTTTATATATCACCTGTTTCATTTTCCATATTTAATTCTCTTTCACTCTAAATAGTATTACGCGAATAAATAAATAACTACTTAATTTTTAGACGCATAAGGATGTAAATTGAAATTAGAGGACTAGTTACGCTGTCCTTATGTTTCTATGATGAACATTTATTTTTTTATACCTTTTTATATACCAGATTTGCTTCTTATATATTTAGATTTAATACACCGAATATTTAAGTACACAAATGTATACTGAACTTAACTGAAGCTGTACTAGAAATTATGGTATAATTTCGTACTAGAAACTCACTGATTATACAAATATTAAATCATCACGATATAAGTAATATGTGGAATATAAATATGACAATTTGATTAAAAATGAGACTGATATAAATTATTATAAATAGGTATACAATATTAATTTGAGCTTTACGACGTTAGTATAATTAAAATATTTATTAAGATTCAATTATTCGTATTTGGTTTTTTAAATGAAGATGCGAGTAGGTACATAATATTCATTTTCATCTATTATTATAAAGGACTGTTACACACCAAATCGTCCTATATAGCGTTTACGATTCTTATACGTACCAGCTAACTAAACCGGCGCAACGTGTCGCTTGGCGAGAATCCATGAACATGAAACATTATACCAGGTAACTGTTTAGACAGTAGCAATATTTCTAGAGGACACTCAGCACTCGATTCTCGTTCTAAATCAATTAAAAAAATAAGTGCTTAATATTTGACTAATTATCTAGAATACACAATCTTCTACGCGTCTATGTTAAAGCACAGTGTCAATGACCGTCGGGTGATTTCATTTGAAAGGGAACGTCAGGAATAAAACAAAAGGGTTTATTACCCGTTTTACTATCAAATTTCAACTCCGGGTCGCCAATTGTAGCTTTTGGCACCGGTCATTGCACTTAGGTTTATTATTTTATTTACACGTTTGTAGCTATACTTTTGAAAGTCTTATAACAAGCTTTAACTTAGGTTTTCTTGGTTGTTTATTAGTATTTGTTTTAATATTATTATTTTATATGTTAAATGTGACCATGAAGTATCATATAGAATTCTGCGAGTGTCTAACCTTTCACCTGGTATATGATTTTAACTAATATGCTGATGTCAAAACGGTTATTGCTTAGATCTCGCAGCGATATGCTATGTCTTTATTTATATTCAAGCGAAAAACATCCGATTACTTGACTTCTTCAATCGCTGACATAGATACTGGTCATATAACGGTGTTAAGTCAACATTACAACGGACGTCATAACGTGACGACACCGCGCCGTCTGGTCGGTGTGTAGAGCCTTTTAGTGTCGTATATATGAAGTTAAATTACAATTGCATTCTTATTTAATATAGTACGTGTCTACAGTGAATAAAATATATGCATTTGATAATTTGTGAATATACATTTAATTCACAGGTGAATCCTTACAATATACATTAATCAACTACTTATAAAAATGAAAAACATTTACACAGTAATAAAAATACAATAATAATATGCCATTATACCACTTACAGACTATAAGCGTCATCACACCGATCACATAACACCATGTAAAACCGTTTAAGAGACACTATAACTACTCATTAGGAAGACTACATTTGTGACAGCTAGATAGTTTGTTTAGATATAGGTTACACGCATAGATATTAGAAATATAGTTATTATATTATAGAATCGATCTTCGAGTATGTATTAATGTTTTAGATAATAATTAATTGTATGTAAGATATGTATTATATATACGTTCAATAAGTTTAAAAGTAAATTTTGCAATATTATTGTGGTCCATAACATTATCAATTTGTAAAGTAACTTAATTCCAACTCAATTTAAGCAACGATTTCAGCGAAAGTGTTAACACGCTGTACTTATAAGTAAGAAATTCTCGAGTGTATAACTGTATACAGAACAGAATTAATTACCTTACAAAAACAAATTTAGTAATCCTTAAAATTGAATAAAAAATTTAACATAAAACGGTATTCAGTATTTTTCTTCATAAAAACATAACTTTCCAAAACACACTGCAATATTTGTTATACGATGGCTATTAAACTGTACAAAATCCAACCAAGTTCAAAATGTTTAAGTACCGAAAGGATATTTACATTTGAATAAAGTTTTTATAAAACAATTCAAAGAAATACGAAGAAAACAAACAAAAGAAAACTCAAGTATTATGAATTCTATGTAAAGTCCTTTGAACTTTGTTTCAAAGTCGATACCGAAGCGACGATCCGACGTTGAGGGATACTACTACGTTTTCTCGCCGATATAATAGTGAGTTGTGATCGGGTTAGCGCTTAGTGAACGGGTTGTTTCGAGCGGTGGAACGAGCTGCTGCGGCCGCGGTCTGCGTACAGTTGCAAAGGGCGTCGAACATGCGCAAAACGAAGCCGCGCGCTCGTCCCAACCGACGTTTCAAGTTGCCTGTAACAAATCGTGAATATCAATATACATGTTACAATAGAAAGTTATTCGCTAGCACTCTTTTAGTTCTTATACACAAATAGAAGCCAATATAAAGAAATTTGTTTAAGTAACGTAAGATAAAAAGAAAATTAAAATGTTAAGTTTTTTCTTGTATTATTTTTTTCATTTAATTAATTTGTTTGCTCTAGCCTATAATTAAGATTGAACTGATATAGAGTCTATTCTTTCAATATGCACGTTATGGACTATCCTTGTGTAAATCTTGTTGGTGCTTCAAATAAATAAAAAAATATCTAACTAACCTAATATGCAATATTTTGGACATGAGCCAGGGTCAGTCTTGATATTGGTTTTGTCTTTGTTGTCAGCTGTCTTTGTATTGCAAAAATGTAACAACAAGACCAAGATTGATTGTTGGCAACACTAGTAATTAATTATTATGGTTGTTAAAGTGACCATGGGGTTAGACTTAAAGTCTTAACTGTAATAATTGTGATATTAAATACAATTTTACATTCTCTATATATTCCTTTAAAAGTTAATAATCTAAAAAAACGATTTTACATTACTCTTACTTTTCGTATAAGATGAGAAATAATTAGCTATTTTTGAAGTTATACTTCTTTCGGCGCGTTAGGGAAAAATGATGAGAGTAAATTTTTACGTTGCGCGCGCACACCGTCACGATCCCTGAAGTTAGCTATAGTCAACATTTTGTTTCTTTGTATTTGTTGTTTGTATTACTTTGTATTAAAACTTTCAATGTATTAAATACCTTTTTTTTATTGTTAGT
>MU161743.1:22742-35647 GCA_015888305.1 Antheraea pernyi
AAAAAATGATGAGAGTAAATTTTTACGTTGCGCGCACACACCGTCACGAAAAACCGACACCCTGAAGTTAGCTATAGTCAACATTTTGTTTCTTTGTATTTGTTGTTTGTATTTCTTTATATTAAAACTTTCAATGTATTAAATACCTTTTTTTAATTGTTAGTGTCGTTTTTTCTACAAACGTAGAATAAAGCGAAAGATAAAATTTTTGAAAAGATTTTTATATTGTTACGCCCAAGAAGTATAATTTCTAATGCGTGTACATAAGTACAAACACACACTTTTTTAAATTTATTTATTTAATGTTTCTTATAAATTCAAAAATACTTATATGATATCTAATTTATTAAAAACTCCCAGGAGTATCTAACTAATTAATGTAATTAGTGAATACATTGAATTTGTTATTTAATAAATTAGATATCATATAATTCTTTTTTAATATAAAAGGAACGTAAAAACGATTATTCTACCTGAACCGCCGGCATGACAGCGGCGACCGGCGATGGACAGTGTCACTCTGTGGTCGTCATTTTTTGGATTGTACTGTGCTTACCATTAGGCATAGTGCATTTAGCCATGCCACAATAAAAAAAAAACCTAATTTAAATACAAGGTATTCATTGACATTAGAAAAACCATTCCGTTTTATATAATAATCTATTGTTTTCTTAGAAACCTTAAACCTTTGGGTAATTAAGTGGCTGTTTCGTCGGTGCCGAATGGGTAGCCATTTAAACTTTGAGCGCTATTTAGACTGTGGATTGTGATTGTGGATGAAGGTTGTTAAAAATAACTGAAAGAGGTTAGTGAACATATGTTCTCTATTGTCTTCGCTGACCATACATTAAACTTTAATAATAAAACTAATAACGAGTATCCTATGGGCTATTCCACGATATGATTGACCGTTATGGCATATTTCATTAGAATCCGTCTAACCATTGAAGTGTGATTGAAGGATAAATGTTACTGAACATCTATGAACGCTCAAGTGAAAAACCAAAAATTTCACTGAAGGAAAAAAAAACATTGGACAATGAAATCCAATATTTCTCATTACAAAGTATAATACAAAGTCCTGTGCCCCGTCTGTCTGTCTGTCTGTCTGTTGGCTACAAACTCAAAAATTACTAAACGGATTGTCTTGCGGTTCTCACCAGTACATAAAGTAATTCACGAGGAAGATAGTATATAATTTATCTAGGTTTTCTTAATTATCTGGGCGGAACGATGTCCGCCGGGCCTTAAACTAATGCATATTCGTAAGGGATCCCAAAAAAGTGTCTATATTTCAGCATACAAGACAGCCCGACAAATAGAAAGGCATATTGGTGTAAAGGTAGCGTGTCTGACTTCAATAATGCCCCGTGCGACAAGTATAAGTCACGCAGTATTGCGCTGAATATGTCGAATAAAGCCAACGCGCGGCGTCCCGCGTCCCTATACCCTTTTGTCACGGAACCCTGCTTCTTTAGAGTAGGGTGCGCCGGTTTAATATTGGATTATTGATCCTCAATGAACACAACCGTACGTTTGATAGTTGAGATTGAATTAAAAACGAAAATACTCTTCAGAAATATTTATATTATATATGAAAACTTATATAGATGCATTTTGCGTTTCCGAATAGTAAACGAAGAAAACTGTCACGCTCGACACGGTGACGCTGTATCGGTTGTACTCGGCTCAACTCGATATCAAAAGCGCTCGGGTCGGGTGAATCGTGTAGATATGGCTACAGTCGTCACCACTTAGGCTTAATGCCTAACAAGAAGTGTATTATTCCTATAATTATTATCTAATATTATTATAATTGTCACGTATTATAAGAATAAAATAATATTATGTATATAGTTTCAATGAAATGAATTTAAATATTATTGTCAACTAGCGAGCCCAGCTGCCGTTGTCCCGCCCTCGTAACAAAAAACTTTGAGAAATTATATACATAAACCTTCCTCAGGAATCACTTAATCTACTGTTGAAAGCCGCGTAAAAATCTGTTCAGTAGTTTTTGAGTTTATCGCGAACAGACGTGACAGAGTACTTTGTTTTATACTATGTAATGATTATGTAAGTTATCTACATATTGATAAATGTGCATGTATTTATTTATAAATTTTCACTTCTATCGTGTGGTCATAGGCATACACCAACTATTTCGATAAAATTTTATTTTACAATAAAGGCATGTCATGTCGACAATAGAATGAAGGATCCTTTTATTTATATTCACTCCCGAGACATTTACTAATGATTGGCTAATACTTAAAGTAAGGTACCAGAGACCCTTTAGATCGTTTCATAAACCCCTAGAGACCACTTATAAATTAACTTTGGGAAACTTGAGTTTAGAAACATGAAATTTCACACCGGCGTTCTTTATTTAACGTAGGTGAGCAAAAGAAAGGATGTTTGGAAATTCAATGTGATTCAAATATATACTCCCCTTTCTTATAATTGCATTGCGCATCAAGAATAAATTATTAAATAAACTAAGAATACTATTTTCTTATACCACACTAATCCATATGTCAAAAACATTGATCGCTAGACACTAAAGATAGTTGAACATCGATTTAACGATATCACAATTTAATATTAATGTATTGGAGGACGTAATTTTAGTGTGAATTCAACCTTAACACGTAATGAATAAAGAACGTTTTCCCGTTATTGTGCGTGTTTGTGTCTGGTGAGGCCAAACATTTGTATAACAGACTTAAAATCGGTAATTTTGTTTAAAATTTGATATTTTTAGTTAGTTTAAAGCTTCAAATATAACTTATTCAACATGTATTTAGCGAAAGTAAGAGACTCGGACCGTTAAATTGCTTTTTCGGGTATTATTTTTGCATCTTTTGAATACACTGCGGCATGTGAAACGGGCTTACATTGGCTGTGTTTCAGACAATCTAAACAAAATAAGGGCACACATTTCAACTGAGCTCTTATTTACCGAGACGTATTTTTCGCGCCGACCCTTTATCTAGTTATTGTTGATCGAAGGTGAGAAGTATAAAATAATGTTATGTTTAATAGTTACGTAAATAATGAGTGTTTACACATTACACAGACTTGGACGTCGACGTGGCTTGAACATTTCTAGATAGGAGAGCTAGACAAATAAAGGTATCCTGCACGGTTAACCAACAACGAGATATCTCGCAGTTTATGAACTTGCCCGGTAGGCGCACTACGTTTTATTTCTTTAGTTGCCATGTTTGTACAGTTACGAACAAAAGTCCTAGTATATCAGTATAAATATAGATCGTTGGCTTCAGGAAAGAGAAAAAGCATCAAGTTTGGTTTACCAACTTCTTGTTTATTATTATTTACTATAATTAACATTTTTAGTAACATAATACCAGTAAAACAAAATGGCTTCCCAGGTCAGTTTCGTGAAAACTCCCGTGGCACTAAATGTGTTAAATAATTCTACTAAAATTAAAAATTATAGTTCCATTAGCCAAATTCATGCCGCTTCTTTGGGCATTAAAACAACGGCAAAGGGTCAATCGAATCCAAATAATAAGTGCCCTAGAACTCACGAAAAATTTCGCATCTATGTGTCATAATTCTATACCTACATGATTTGAAGTTTTGACGTCATTGTGCCTCAAGGAACTATATGGAACTATTAATTATAAGTGAACTAAGGCACATTTATTTAACATGTACTTGACTTATATATACTACTATACTATAATACTAAACTAACTTCTACTCTTCTCGTCTTTACTTCTACTAACTCGCGTAAATGTAGATTTGACCTATTTTAGAAAACAGTACTTTTTTTAGGTATTATATTAGGTTTTTTAGGCATTATATCGTATATTGTACTATTGTGAACCTGTATTTTTTGAAGTTATACTTCTTTTAGCGCGTTAGGGAAAAATGATGAGAGTAAATTTTTACGATGCGCGCCCACACCGTCACGAAAAACCGACACCCTGAAGTTATTACGACACGCGCGCACACCGTCACTTTTCTTATTCACGTTTCTTATGAAGTTAGCTGTAGTCATCTTTTTCTATTGTTAGTGTCGTTTTTTCTACAAACGTAAAATAAGGCGAAAGATAGAAATTTTGAAAAGATTTTTATCTTGTTACGCCAAAGAAGTATAACTTCTAATGCGTGTACATAACTACACACACACTTTTTTATAATGATCGGCTATATAGTTAAAAGCACGAAAGCACAACAAACCAATTAGAATATATTTTCGTTGAAATTTGTTTTATTAAAAAGTAACTTGTTTAAACGTTATTTCTATTTTTAAACTCTGGAAAGTGATTTTACATAATTATGTATTATAAGTGAGCAGTTAAGCATTTAAGTAGACGTGCATAGGTAGTAATAAATTATCATTCATTTTAAGTGGCCGTCGAATGAATTGCCGGAGCATTAAATTTACATAGCTCAACAATAGACGGCTTAAAAACTTACACGTGTACCGATAACACTAAGTTTAAAAAGGATACATTGTATCTTGTTAACCTACCGTATATTTTTATTTAAATAAAAATCAATTGCTTAATGTATGTAACCGCATCATTTCAAAACGTCTGCCCCTATTTGGTTAATTATTTTGTTATTTATAATCGTAAGAACAATGTTTCTATGAAAGAAAATGTTTCAAAAATCGTACAAAAATGTGAAAAAAAAAACGTTAACGTTAATTACAGGTAGTATTGTAAAGGAAAAATTGGTCGCATTTTCTTGTTTAGTACTGGAGCGGCCATCTACTTGCATATAAAATATCTACACGTAGTAACTTTGTTATTGCAATATTGTAAACAGTGCAAAAAATCAGTTCATTAGACTTAAGTTCAGAAAGTGATCCATAATGAAAAGAAAGGTGTGTGTGCGATTCACACACGATAGAAGTGAAACTTCAGTAAATCGACCAAAGAATGAGATGAATATATATAACATGAGTAGGATAATTACATCGTTTATTTGTTTAAAAATGAATTTATTATTTAGTACAACAAGATATAAAAATACTCACAAACACTGTTAAATAATAACACACCACGCTGACTTCTTACTAAAAAGCTGTAATACGCAGCCGCATACAGTGTACAGTGTACAGTACAGTATTAGCTCACGTACTTTTAAGTAAGTAAGTTATATACGCAAGTATTAAACAGTGTGCAATATACATACACACCAACATTTGCTCTCTCGCTCTGGCTCACTATTTTTTGTATTTGTGTCTCTTACCTGTCGACGATTCTAAAGAAATTTCACTTTAATAATATAATTACATAATTTATAATACAGTATGAACTCTATTTATCACCACTACATTAAATAACAAACTCGCTAAAACTTTACTGAAATAATTACTTGTTTTTGTTTGGTTTATCTTAAAATAATATTGATTTTTCTCTCTCCATTTCATGACAACTCTCGATAATGCCATAAAATTCGTAGTACATTAAGCATCCTTATACAAAGTCTACACTGAAGGTATAAACTAAATTAATGCTTAAATTTCTTAAATATAACTTAAAATATTATACTTTCTAAGTAGTAGGTACATACTTTAAGCTTTTCAGTCTATGTTACAAGAAAAACATGTTTATGCATGGTTGTTTGTTACATAAATGATGGTAGAACGCTTTGTAACCTCTGGTCTTCTTTTGGAACGTAGATAGAGTGAGTGGTGATAGAATGTGCATTTGCTAGGCTGATGTAAATCGGTTTTAATACGTAATCGATTCGAACTTATGTCAATCAACGTTGTGTCCAAACAAGGTGAGATATCATCGTTCCATCTTTACAGATATCCTTCGATAGACTTTTATATCACGATTCTCTTTCCTAATATATAGAAGCGTTCAAGTTTGTACTCAGTTTGAAGGGGACTTTGAATAAGGAATTATTAATATCTGAAACCCTTCAACCCAGTTACGAGTCCTGTATAACTATGTACGTGATTATGGGGTTATTTGTGGATTGAGGATTAATTGTATTCATTGTGTATTTGTCCGTGACGCATTTACTTTCGCGTTTGATAATAATTATAGACTTATTCTGTGGAAAAGAGACCTCATAAATTGTCGTTAAATATTCATGAAAATGCAAGATGAGAAATGAAAAATTTCTAAGATTTTGATGGAATATTATTTCCTAAGTAGAGTGACAACAAATTTGATTTTTACAATATATCGAGAAAATAAAAATGGATATGATAATGATTTTTTACGGATTTGTAACAATGGAAACGTTATTACGTTGTAGTAAACGTTTACTGATAAAACCTTATAATTCGAAGAGAGAGAGATATGTCTGATAGAATACCTTTAAAATTGAAATTCGCTGTTTTATTCTCATTCATATTTATATTGGAATTAACGCAAACGAAGGCTATTAGGGGTATTTTTATTAAAAAGATTTATAACTCCAACACATAACTAATATAACACAGTTTAACAGACTTTCATAAAAATAGCACACCTACATTTTTTTAAGTGAAAACTTCTTTAGCTGCGTTGAACGATTTTTGGTAGCAGAAAAACTTATGTGTTCACCGCCGACCGCGACATGATAGTAAGCGCCACCGACATGGCCGTAATATATTAGACAGACTAGCAAGTGAGTGTGTCTTTTTGACTGCTCCGGGAATAAATTTTAATTGTAACAATAAGCTTATATAATTTGAAACTTCAAATTATTTTGAAAAAGGGTATCCACACGGCGGCTCCCTCGTTGTTATTTTGGGTCAGTTTGGATCCGTCGGTGTAGATAGCTAGCCAGTCTGGAAATAAAATAAGTGTAGATTTTCCAATATAGTTTGTCACTAGGTGGTGCAAAATTTGTTATTGACATAACGCTTCACATAAAATTTAAACTACAAACTTTAACGCGGACAAAGCCATTGATGATATCTTATATAGTTTACAATTTGTTTATTTTTCGAAGTTTTTATACAGAATAGCCAAATTAATCTATAAATTATATTGCAAAGGAGATTACTCCCCAGATTATTACCCTATAAAGTTTAAAAACCTCATAAACAGAAGTTATTCGTAGTCTTTTATGATGTAAGAGGTTTTGTGAATTTCAACGTTTAAGATTCTATGGCCCGTAAAAATTGTCTTTTATATGAGGATAATAAAGAACAGGAAAATAAGAAAATCCGAAATAAAATTTTTCGAGGTCCATTTATGTGAAAAATACTGAACGTATCGGCATATATCTACATCTATGGCCATAGGTGAGGAAATTTTCGTAGATGGTTTATTTATTTTTTGGATTTTTTTTCAATTGGTAGATTATAAAAATTATTTACAATACATAGACTAATAAATAGCAACTAAAAATTACTTTCAATGAAATATTGCCTATACTAATATTATAAAGAGGTAAAGTTTGTGAGTTTGTGATGTTGTAAGGGGTAATCTCATGAACTATTGAACCGATTTTGAAAATTCTTTTACCAATATAAAGCCACGGAGCAACAATGAAAAATGTTTTAAAATCGGGGTATTATTTCCTTTTCAGAGCTTCCGCTACGTCTTAGCCCAAAATAACTATTCCACGCGTACAAAGTCGCGGGCAGAAGCTATTAACTAATTATATTATCTATACTAATATTATAAAGAAGTAAAGTTTGTGAGGTTGTAGGGGGTAATATCTGGAGAGTCGGAGAAAAAATGGTCGAACGAAAACGTTTCTTACGAACGCTGCCTTAACGATGAGAGATATATAATTGAGTTACAAAAAATAGTTGTAGCTTGATAATGCCTATTACCGCCCAACGAAGTGGGCACGGGTCGGCTAGTATGCAATAACATTATTTCATTCAAATTTTTAGAGTGTACCGGCTCTTCCTCACGGTTTCGATCGCGTCAATGTAGATTTGTTCCATCTCTTGGGAACAGTACATTTTCCCTAAATGATATGAACCCTTTGCCCTTTTCCGACATCTTGACAACCGTTGTCAGACAACGTATATGCAAAATTGCATTATAATCGGTTAAGTAGTTAAGGTGTGAGAAAGCAACGATATTACGTTATTAGTAAAGATACTTTTAGATATTATAACATATATATATAAAAAGGAGCAGCTGACTGACTTAATGGCTGACATATCAACGCAGGGCCTAAACTATAAGGGTTATAAACTTAAAATTTTGCACAAGGGTTCCTTTTATAACGTAGGCGAGCACTAAGATGATTTTTGGAAATTCACCCCCTATGGACGTAAAAGGGGGGTGCAAAGTTAGTATGAAACTTTGCCGTTTTTGAAGTTATTGAATGAAATTCAGTATGAATGTTTTTCATTTAAAGTCATGAAGCACGTATAAAATATTTTTCCAAAATCATGCCTTAAGTGGGCTGCAAAGTTAGTATGAGTTCTCTGATTTTCAAAGTTATTTCAATGAAATGTTGTATTTGGGTTATAAGTTCCTAATAATAATTATTGCCGATAACTCTTTTTGTTATCGTTAACGGGGATAAAAGAGGGGTGCAAATTTAGTCGGTATAAAAGTTTTTCGTATTTACGGTTATTAGTTCCTAATAATTATTATTGGCGATATTCTACTCAGAGTTTAAAGTATCGGATTCGAAACTGTCGAAACTCTTCATCTAGTGTGCCGCGCGCGTACGGATGTGCTGCGGTGGTGCATGAGGTAGAGGGGCGGGACGTACATAGACGACAAGTGGGTAACCCGAACGCGGGCAAATGTCAGTAATTATTTTTTAATACACAACATGTACCTATTTTTATTTATATCTCCTACTTTCATAAATAATATAATAAATTATGTACATAATGATACTAATTTAATTATAAAAGAAAAAAATTAAAATAAATACCTGTTCGTTTGCCACCTATAAGATAAACAAAAAAAAATCGGTTAAGTAGTTAAGGTGTGAGAGAGCAACGATATTACGTTATTAGTAAAGATACTTTTGATATTATAACATTATTAATATAGTAATAATGAGATGGAAACAATTACGACCTAATAAACAATTTATTTAGCCATGGATATGAATCATCTATTCATGTCATAAAAGACAAAAAACAAGAAAAAGCAAGCGTAACTGTAGAAAATATTTCTCCGTCAAAAGACAGACAGCTACAAAATGAATTTGTAACTTTATTTGACGTGAAAAGAATGACGGCGACGATGTGGAAATCCTTTTAAGAACTTTCATTCTTTATGAACGTTTTGGTAGAACGGTAAAGGTTTTTACCTAAAGGTCGTTTCAACTTTTTCGTTCCAGTAAGTAAAAAGGATCTACCTACAATAGTACAAAAAAGTATTGTTTTTTATTTATTTAACTACTTGCCCATGTACTAATTAAAAAATATGAGACCAAATCTTCTCTGTACACTAAACCATGAAATTAAATAAAATGGTGACTGAACTGAACGTCAATATGCCAATATTTTTAAAGATCTCTCCACTGTCTCCTCACTCACTTTTAATATAATTTTTTAAATCTCAAACATCTTCTTTCATACAAACATCTTGGCCTGACAATTACACACACCAAAAACCAATTAGTCTGCACACGTTCTGAAGCGAGGTGCTTACATACATTCGGCAATTGATTTATTTTATATATATATATTTCTTCTGTACGTGTGTATGTAACTGAACTCCTCCCAAACGGTTGGGCCGATTTTGATGAAATTTTGTGTGCATGTTCCAGTGGATCCGAGAATGGTTTAAATTCACGAGTTACACAAAAAAAACACAAAGACTATTTTGAAGAGTGTGAAATTCCCCACAAGTTCCATCAAACCGATTTGCAATATTGTAAAAGCCGGGTAAGCATTAGAAATTTGAAAAAAAAAGATATTTTTACATGCATTTTGAATGGTAAAACTTTAAATTTAAATTGTAAGTACTTAAAATTAATATTAAGAGCTCAAACTTGGTGAGAATTTTTTTTCTATAGGATTTAGATTAATATTTTTCAGGAGCAACGAAAAAAAAAATTTGTGGAAATGAACCACCCTAATATAGATACGTAGACATGTCTAATGCATTAACATGTTCATAAATTAAATTAAATTATTAGTGTAACTTCTAAACAAAACAGTAACACTAAACTTGTACAGTGATCCACGACTGATGAACAATAGCTTCAATGATAGAAGGAAAGAAACGAAACACATTTATTTACAACACACACGTAAATATAGTTATTGATTACAGATTAAGACGGACATATAAAATACACGCAAAAAGATATAAATATAAATTAAGGACGTAGCCACTGGGTCCCGAGTCATCATATGTGCTGTAGAAATTTGTTTTCCAATGGAGTTATACTAATTTTTATCTGAACAAGACACTGCATCAAAATGACGAGTTAAATACAGTAGTCTTTCTAATATTGTTTACAGAATGAGGGAGCACTGATAAGCAATCTTATGTTAGACTTTGATAACAGATAGATGTTAAGTATGCAACTGTTTATGTCTCAAGCGAAGTACACTCTGTGGTACAGATAACGCAAACATGCGATCCTTTGGTCAGTAAAGTAAGCCGAGTCTTGAATTGTACTGTCCCGTTCTGTAAAATTTATGGTTTATTTTAGCAATATTTATTACGGTAGTACAAAATCTACACGTATACAAATTATACTTAACAATTTATTAAGTGCCCACCTCTGTAAAGGTTTAACATTACTACTTGGTCTCGATATAAAAAACATGATATATTTAAATAATACTCCAAAAATTCCTTTATCTACCAGTAGAAGGGTCATTCAAAATTGATTCGACCGTTTCCTAAATTAACCCATAATTAAGAAAAAACAACAACAGACTCTTGAATTGTATTAATATGTATACATTATATATACTGTAATTAGTGTGTGCTATTTTGAATTTAAGTATTTTTTCATAGTTTCACTGCACCATTTGTAATCCATCAAATACAATTATAACAAAGGATGATCGAAAGAAAAGCGAAATCACTGTTCATTTTATACTATTATTTTTCATTACAATGAAACACTAGTAAAAATAGCACAACATATATGAATTTAATTTCAATTGAATGTATATATGTATATACTAAATTATAATCACAGTTATTTAAGATACCAAAATGAGGTTTAAATTAAATACCGCAAAGACGTTTGCATGTGAAGCAAACAAATCTCATTACAACAATCAGACGCTTCCGCTTGAAGAATACGACATCATTCGTATATTTCATTTACTTGAGTGAATTTTCGCCCACTGGTATAATGAAAATTAATGCTTAGTTACATTACAATTAATGAATAAAACAACGTCGACATTGACCAGAATATAGAGAATAGGGTAAATACAAGGTGAATGAAATTGACACAGAATTCGAGAATCAAATATGAACAACTTATGTCTCTGTAACATAAGGCACAAGTGTATAGAGCCATTATAAAAACTATCATGATGTATGGACGTCATGACGTGTTTTGATAGGAAAGAAAGAAGTCTGCGTATGGCAGAGATGCAAGTTTTAAGACATATGGTATAGCCAGAATAGACAAGCTTAAGAAAGTGAACCTATATCAGATAAAACATGAAAATAGCATGAGTAATAGAGAATGGGAGAAGTAATAAGTTAATGTGGTTTGATCATGTCATAAGGAGAGACGGAAGTCATATAATCAGAATAGTATTAATTATAAATAACGGATATGGGAGTAGAGAACAGAACGCTATCTTGGTAGTTAATAGAGAACACAGAACATAGTTAAAGCGGGCATCATGTTGGTATATTCAGATTTCGGAATCTTCAATACGTCGTCAAATGGGGTGATGGTGAATAAGCCAGTGCCTTTACTTGGAAAGAAACTGTTATCTTCTGTTAGGACGGTTCTTATCTATACTTAATATTATAAAGCTGGAGGATTTGTTTGTTACGTTGAACGCGCTAATCTCAGGAACTACTGGTCCGATTTGGAAAATTATTTCAGTGTTAGATAGCTCATTTATCGAGGGAGTCTACGCTAAGATAGATAGGAGCGGAGCATCAATGAAGAAAGTTTCAAAATCTGGGTGTTTTTTTCCTTTTTCTCAAAAGCGTTAGCGTTAGCCCAAGGTAACTATACCACGCAGGCGACGTTGCGGGCAGAAGCTAGTAAGATAATATGACAGTGGTGCAATTTTGATGACAACTACAATACCATTCGCGAACAATGACAACGACTAATAAACGAATAAATGAATAAAAGGACAAATGAATGAATTTATAAACATTATCGACAACCACTAAATACTCATGCAAAAGCACTGCACTATGCCTGATGGAAAGCACAGTACAATCCAAAAACAATGGCGACCACCGAGTGACACACTATTCATCGCCGGTCGCCGCTGTCATGCCGGCCTGCGTAAATCTAGATATGCACAGACTGATCACGAAACGCGAACCGCAGAAGCGAATCACTATGACTTTTTCGCCGTATACATGGTAGCTGCGACCCAGGCAGGCTGTAAAACCCTACCACCTCGCTTTCGTCAGTGCCTCGATCGTTATTCAGCAGGGTGCACCACGTGCAGGTGAGGTTGGCTTGGGTGTTTCAAGTCTTATGATGTTATTCGACACCCCTTACAACCCAAAAACGGTAGCAAAATATGACGGCGGCTAAAACTCATAATCAAGTTTGGCACGCTATCTTACAAACCCTTAGAGACTGGAACTATTTTACAATGTAAAACATTATTATTAAAGGCTCTATCCAGTCGACACTCTTCGCTGCGTCATGAATTTAAAATTGTATCGTTATGTCAACCACATACATCGTTTTATGTTTTCAAATTGATAACATAATATTTATACTGCATTAAGATATATATCATTAAAATAATATATACATTGAAGTGATGAAATTATACATTTGAATATAATCATATATATTAATACGTGAAG